>PQXN01000123.1:0-103773 GCA_004786275.1 Botryotinia convoluta | reverse complement strand
CTCCCCCCACTTCATCCATTCATTCATTCCACCCCCCCCCCTCTCAGACACAAACCAAGCAGCAGTCACCACACACCTAAGCACGCCCTACTTCACTTCCACCGGCGAAATCCTCGCCAAAGAGGAATTAATTACCAAACCCTTCGAAGTGATAGTATTGAATCCTATTGGTGGATTTACACGTTAGATATTTCAGTTACCTACTTAGTACATCGTGCTTTATTTTGTATTTCGAGGAAGTTGCAAGTATGAGGCAAGTACTGAGAATCGAGAATGAATGATCCGCTCGTCTTTTTGTAAGAAAATTATTGCAAAGGTCTTTGGAGACAGACGCTACTGGGCAGGGTGCGGTGTCGAGTATGAAGATGGGAATGGGAAGGGAGACGTTGAGCTTGTAGTTGGGGGTGGTTGGAAGGATAGTTTCAAATATTACTATTCTTTTCTACTTACTGATCATCCATCACAAGGGTATATTAACATATACTATCGGAATTATATTAAAGTTGAAACCACGTTCAGTGGGGCCAGCAATAGTATGAATAATCAATGCAAGCACAAGTAAAAGAATGACATGTTGTTCAATGTGATGTTGAAATGTGTATAGTATTTGATCTCAATAATAAGAACAGATATAAATTCGCCTGTTGCCAATATATCCATCCGCTGCCTACATGACTCATGTGCATGCGACTCTAAGAACTTTTGCTCTCATCTATTTAACCCTTTTTGAAAAAACGCCCCGAAATGCTGTCATTCTGAATTGTATTCCAAAAGGCACTATCCAACCCCATCAAATCCAATGTACTAATATTCTATCTATAGACGATCCAACAAACCCGCGCTCTCCAACATCAAGATAATTGAGTGAACAGCATTTCTGACACTAGTCTTCTCGATATCAACGGTGAAGTCGGCCTTGGAAGGAACCTCATAAGGATCATCAACACCAGTGAAACCCTTGATTTCACCATTACGAGCCTTAGCGTAGACACCCTTCTTGTCGATCTTCTCAGAGTGCTCAAGACTGGTAGCAACGTGAACGAGATAGAAGTCACCATACTTCTCAACCATTTCACGAGCGTGCATACGAGCATCTTCATATGGTGCAATTGGTGCAGCAATGACGGCAGCACCGGAACGGGTCAACTCGGAAGCAACGAATGCAATACGGCCGATGTTGCGGGTTCGGTCAGCACGGCTGAAGCCAAGCTCGGAGGAAAGCTCGGCGCGAACAGTCTCGCCCAATAAAAGTGAGACAGAACGTCCACCTTGTTGGTTGAGGGTAGTTTGCAAAGCACGTGCAATTGCGTCTTTACCAGAGCTGTGGTAACCAGTAAGGAATACAGTGAAACCTTGAGCAGAACGAGGTGGGTGAGATTCTCTAAGAACACGGACAACTTCTGGGTAGGAGAACCATTCTGGAATCTCACGACCAGAGCGAAGTCTAGAACGGAGCTCAGTTCCGGAGATGTCGAGAGTACGGGTACCTTGTGGGACCTCGTCCTTTGGTCTATATTCGTCGCTATCTGGGAGGTAAGTCATCATTTGGAAAGGAACGACCTCAATTCCGAGCTCATCCTTGAACTTCTCAACAGCGTATTGAGCATCATATGGACCATAGAACTCCTCTCCCTTGCTGTTCTTGCCTGGTCCGGCGTGATCACGTCCGACGATGAAGTGTGTAGCACCATAGTTCTTTCTGATAATGGCGTGCCAAACAGCCTCACGAGGTCCACCCATACGCATAGCGAGAGGAAGAAGACCAAGAACGGCCATTCCGTTAGGGTATCTAGGAAGGAGTGCCTGGTAAACACGGACACGGGTGAAATGGTCAATGTCACCTGGCTTGGTAAGACCAACGACTGGGTGGATAAGAACGTTGGCTTGACGGGCTCTAGCGGCACGAACAGTCAACTCTCTGTGGGCTCTGTGCATAGGGTTTCTGGTTTGGAATGCGACAACCTTGGACCAGCCGAGCTTGTCGAAGTGGAGTCTCATTTCTGCGGGGGTATCTTTTCTCATATTAGTAGCTTTCTAGAGTTTCTAGAAACCGAATCACTTACATCTTAAAGCGACGTAATCGTAATGTTCTAAACGGTTGATGGCGTCAATCTTTCCTCCAACGTAGAATTCAGCTGCAGTGTTGTATAAATATTTAACTGCAGGGTGATCGGCATCACCACCGAAAACCTCCTTAGCTTCCTTCTCCCTATCAATTTGTTAGATCTTTCTCATTTATCTAGATCAGAATTACACACTTGTTGGGTCTGTAAACATCCTCGACATTGATAATTGCAAGGTTTCTGTCGTCACGGAAATCGCGAAGGGTAACTCTTGCTCCTGCTTTAATTCCTAACTCCTCGATTTGTTCTTGGGATACATCGAGTGTAATTGGCATACTGAAGACGTTGCCATCTGCCAATCGATTGTTCTCAACGACACTGTAAAATGTTAGGCCAGTAAAAGTATTTTCGAAAGCGCAGTCTCGTACCCATTGTAATCCTTCTCGGTCATAAAACCTGGTAATGGGGAATTAGCAATTGTTGTCGAATTATAGATAGATTTCTGTTATCATATCTTGGCAGATTATATTCAGAATGGCGGGGTCATGATGCCCCTCCATATAAGCGGAAATGACATACCTTCAAGGGGAGAGAAACCACCACTCAAAATCAATTCGAGATCGCAAAGTTGTCTCTCAGTGAGAACAACAGCGGGAAGGGTTTCGGCCTCTGTTGCAAGTTCATTGTGTCTTGACAAATCTCTTGCGAGAAGATCTCTGTTGCGATTGTTAGTTAATTCGCATCCTAACCCCCCCAAGACTTCATCCAGTCTTATTAATTTCGCATTCTTACTTGAGGACACCACCATGAGGAGAGTTTGCCATATCTGCGTTTGAAGGTAGTAAAAAGTATGAGTTGATCCAAGCAATACGTGAGAAGAATTGAGGATATTAGAGAGTCCTCTGGCAATGTGCTATGTATGTATGTATGAAGAAGTTGAAGAGGAAGAGGAAGAGGAAGAGGAAGAGAGAGAGATGGATAGATAGAAAGCAAGAGTCCAAATAAGTTAAGAAAGAGTGGGTATAAATAAGTTATAGAGAACGAACAAGGACGATACTACTTTTATAATGTCCGTATCAGATTATGTATGTGCCTACCAAGAGAATTTAATATTTTTTTTTCTTTACTAAAAGCTTCAATATCCTCTCACCCGCCTTGTATGGAACCCGGTTTGGGAAAGGCATGACCTAGAGGAAATGACGTGCTCGGTAGCTCTTCACTTACAAAGACGCGTATGTTAATGATAATGACACGTAAGGCTATCAAACCATTAAACCAAAATAGATCTTTTATATGGGGATGTGTTTGATAGCTCGAGATAACCTTTGGATGATGTGGGAAAGAAATGGGATATGGGGGTGAAAGTATAAATGTGGATTAGTACACCTGTATATGTAACGAAGGGGGGAAATCATTTGTCAGAATGACCAAAGAAAGTTTTACGGAGATGGAGATGGAAATGGAGATGGAGATGGAGATGCTAACGATAATATAATACATAATACTTAGATATATCTAATGGTCAATTGGAAGGCTGGAAGGGTTTAGTCTTGGTATGTTCTACTTACTATCTGATTGACATTTCACTGTTATCTTCTAGACAGAAATAGATATGATAGGTAACGTTCAAATCGATATTGCTTTGCTTGTATGTAATAAATTGAATGTCTACAGTTTGACAAAGTTGTTTCAAAGCAATGCTTGTTTGAACCCCATATCATTTTCCATTTTGATTTGATAAACGTTCCTCTCCCCCTTTCCGCGCGGCACCTGAGCCATAGATCGCTACTTTTCTCAATAGGGGGGGGGGGTTAGATGATGTAGGCCTAGTCGTTAATAATTCTATTAAGACCAGATGTTTCAAATTCATGTGGATCTTTTCTCTATAATAATGATATGCAATGGTCCGATATGAAATAACCAAGGTGTATATCAACTTTTTATAAGGATCTTCTGGAATCTTTTTATGTGTAACAAAGGTATGATATACACATGCCACTTCAGATATTACGATCCAGACAGTTCATGAAACAATCTGCATATTCACATGAAGCAAAAGGTAAGGTACTTTCAACGTTCGCTTCAGGAAGAATATGTTCCTGCAGAAGAACTTTCGAAAGGAAGAAAGGAAAGGAAAGGAATGGATAAGAAAGGATTAACCTCACGTAAATGACGATAGAATGCCCTCATTGAAACCATTAAATGTTATCTTATCGTTATCTCCGTACATACGTCCACGGAAATTCGGGCTCGGTATTTGCCGTTCTTTATTTTGATGCTTAGGGAAGTTTGAAGAAGTGACAAACTTTTGAATTTGGAAACCTCAAGCTTTTTTCTGCCAAACAATTTACTACAACAAGATGTCTGTAGTAGCAGGTTTGAAAGGCGAAGCTTCGCAACAAGCTCGATCGCTGGTAAGTAATCATAAATGTTACCCTGCAAGTGGTTGCCACTTCGATGTCACAAAAGTTGTGATGCCAAGCCATGAGAGGGAATGTCCGATTGATATATCCATACTTACTTCTAACTTATAGTATCGTCAATTATTGAGACAAGGCGGTCAATTTGCAGCATACAATTTCCGAGAATATGCGAAACGTAGGACAAGGGACTCATTCAGAGAGCACAAGGACGTTCAAGATGAGAGGAAGGTCCAGGAATTGATGCAGAAAGGATTGAAGGAATTACAAAGCTTGAAGGTATGAACAAACGTGTAGCGGCAGAGAACTTCATATGATACTGGAAGGTTTCTTTTGGCATTGGGATCTGAAATGCATGGCGACTTTTGGAGGAGCATGCAGATATAAAGTTGAGTGGGAATTAAAGGTATACTGACGAACTCCGCAACAGAGACAAACTGTCGTTAGTCAGTTCTTCCAACTGGATCGATTAGTAGTTGAAGGTGGAAAATCGGTACGTACTCATCAGACACCGTTGCATAGAAGATATGTTGCTGATTTCCGATGTAGGGAAAGCAGTCCGGGGGGAGAAATGACATAATGAGACAAAAAGACACAGGGTAAGAAGTCCTCCTAGTGCGGGGTCTAACATACAACTCACATTACATAGATTGGACTGATGTTTCCGGGTGGTTGTGGATTGTGGACTTAAGGAAATGCTATGAAGTCAAGACGTTTGGGCCTGGTTAAATGTATCACTATACATGGAGTTCAATTGCACTTTGGTGTCTGTCCGGTGAGACATTCTTACACCAAGTAATTCAGGAAACTCGCCCCTCAGCCAACAAGGTGGCATGAAAAGGTGCTTAAGCCGGTACATAACTTATACAATTGTTCCATAAATGCACACTGGTGTCCTGGACGCTTCAGGATTATGGGAGACAGTTTGAAGCAGAAAGGGTACCTCTCTTGGTCTATGAACGTCAACTTCCCGGCTTACTAAAATGGCCGTCAAGAGTACGTTGCATGGCAAGACTCCCTTGCGCCTAACTTTCAATTTGAGCTTGAGTGGAAATATTAAACAGTATCATCAACTATAGATAAATCAAAGTTGTGTGCCTTCCAATGATTATTTTTCTTACCTGGCAAGAGATGTTCAAAATTACCTACGAAGTAGTGTTGTGATTTACAATCACGTGATGATATGAATGTCTCTCGATTTGCTTTGGGCGTCACTTCTCTCATTTAATCCCTCCGCGCTTTGTACTTATCCATTAATATACTAGGTATTTAATGATCGCAAGTGGGTATGTAGTCTTGGGTGAAGCAATTCAACTTTCGTTCAATTCATTATCGTGATTGCGCGCTCAATTGCTAATATGCATTTTACTAGAAAGTCTGCGTGTAGCTCAGTGTACCCATATCGAACGCGCAGCCCCAGCGTCGCAAAATCCGTTCCAACAGCCTCTCTGAATGCGATCACAACGGCACAAAGTCTTATACGATTAAAGCGGACTAGAGTACGGGACAATCAAAACAAGCCTCTAAAGATCAATGCGTATCAAATAACTCAAGCTTTACCTCAACTAAAGCATCATTATTTGCGTCAAATACCCGGGATCCCAACTCATTGATATCGTCGGTCGAGCTTGACACCTCGTTCTCTCCCCCGAATAATTTTTCTACAAAACGCGCCGATATGCCCGCTGTAAGTTTTTACAAATCGGATCCTCATACCTAATTGGCAGGTCGCCATACTCTCGTCTCTTCTTGTGAAGCTCTTCGTCAATTCGCACACGTTCCTGGGGGTGCTTGGTTAAAAGCTAGAAGCTAACAATTCGTTCGCAGTACCGAACAGGTGGAAGACGGCAGAATCGCACGGGCTATGTCGACCATGATATACTCGAGGGGATTCCAGTAAGACAATGGCGCCGCGAATTCGTTACAGTTGCACCTCCACCTCCTCAGGAAAGCAATGCCTCTCAGAATGATATTTGGGCAAAAGAGTTGCCTTGGGGAATGCCAAAAGACTCCCATTTATTACCGCAACATAGTCAAGATTTGCTACGCGCCGCACGATCTGGAAAGATATATAAGCGACCTACTCCTATGGATGAAGAAGAACAAGATCTTGAAGCCATTCTAGGAGACAAGCCGGACAAAAAAGAGGAGGAGACTAGAGATAGCGGTTTTACAGCCCGTGCCTGGAAGCAGATTCCTGGTCACCAAAATGCGTCGGATATGGATTTTCTTGCCAAAAGAAGGAAGGGATTGGGTTCTACAATTCCTAAACCAGCTCCAGTTCCCACGGTTGTACAAACCACAGTTCGCAGGACAGATGCTGCAGGCAATGAGTACCTGGAGAAAGTCATCGTGCCCCATGGTCAAACTGTTGTAGGGGATGTTGTTTCTCAAACGACCATTCCTGATCCAAATGCGATTGAGGGTACGCCGTTCCGACGCAAGGGTCCAGTTGGTAAGAAAGGGAAACGAGGCCCGGGAAGGGGGCGAAAGAAGATATTGCCTACTTCTACCCCCAACGTAACTAGCGAACCATTGGGTCAAAATGGCGATGCGGCAAACTCTCACTTAGGAGCTGATGTAAGCCAATAATGATTTCTTGAGAAATTTGTAGCGGATTTTTTTTAACATTGGCACAGGGAATCAAAATCGAAGGTGAAGGTGGTGCGACTCCAGCGAAGAACCTCGATACCGAGATGATAGATGACTCAAATCCGGTTTCGGATGACGATGACGGGGATGAAGGCGACCAAGGTGATGATGATGATGATTCCGTTGATATCCTTAATTCTCCATCGAGACCACATAGAGACTCTTCCCAAGACCATAACATTTCGACTACGCAAGACATTCCAAAATCGAGTAGCGTTGATATCATGATGGGTGGCACTGATATCCCCGGACCTACGAAATCGGAACTAGAAAGAGTTAAAGATGAAGGGAAATTCGGTAGTCCCTTGAAGCAAATAGCATTGACTACATCCACAGTCAACACTCCTACGGTTTCCCCTACTGAAACTACTGCGCGGGAGCTCATATCATTTTCGACGGAGAATACTGATATTCCATTAGCTCCCGTTGAAAAAATCAACCAGGAAATGCTATCAATAGCGGAAGTCTCCGCCCCAACCGAGCTACCCCCTGTTCCGCCTCATCCCACTAAAGAGCATGAGGAGGTATCCGTGGAACTCCGTGCTGAAGAGGAGGAGGAGGAAGAGATGCTGCTTGATATTCTCGAAAATACAGGAAATCCCCAGATCGGTGCAGCAAACCCAATAGAGGCCGAGATTCCAAGTCTTAGTTCCGCTGTTCAGGCTTCAATTCAGTCTCCCGTCAAACCTTCACCTATAGCGAAAGATAAAACCCCTCAAAATCTTGCAGAGCCTTCTCCAACACCTGTCGTTGAAGAACTACCTTCGATACCTAGCCAAGCCACAGCTCCAATCGAAGAAGCAGAGCAGCCAAGAGCAACAATTTCATCCACTTCTCCAGTAAGGGAAATAGAGCAGCCAGTAGCAATAACTTCCTCCGCTTCTCCAGTCAAAGAAAAGGCACAGCCAGCCGCCTCAACTTCACCGCCCCTTGCAGCGCCAGAAGCTACTGACCTCGCCGAGGTCGTCGTCGAACCAACTGAGGTTTCCCCACCAATTGAGGAAACTAAACAAGCTGAACCAATTGAACAAAACGAGCCAATTGAGCCAAATGCATCGACTGAGCCAAAAGAGTCAGTTGAGCCAGACGTGGTACATGAGTCGAATGACATAGACATGATAGATGAGTCAAATAAGCCAGACGTGGTACATGATTCAAATGATATAGAGATGACAAACGAGTCAAATGAATCCCATGAGCCAAACGAGCCACACGCGGTAGAGGAGCCAAAAATACCAGCAGAACCAGTCAAGTCCACAGGCGAAGAAGAAGATGAGGATGACTTTCCGGATTTATTAGGTGGTCTAGAGAGGAATCTCTATGGTAGCTCGCAGCCGCCTGCCACCTCTCTAATATCAGCGGCACCATCAGCATCAATCACATCAGAATCTGTAGAGCCCATAGAGGCTACAGAGCCCGCAAAGACCACAGAGCCTATAGAGGAGAATATCCCATCACCCAAGGAGGTAGAGAGTGATACCAAAACAGAAGAGAAGGAGAAGGATGTAGAGGTCAAAGAAGAAGCCTCAACATCTTGAAAAGGCTATATTTATGTATACACACGCGCATTATGGATATGTTTATCATTCACGTACTTGTTTGGGCTACAATACACCCGGATATTATAACTACATTGTGTTTTCTAGTTTCTTGGAGAGTGTACATTGGTGTCGGAGGTGCAGGTGCTTTGTTATTCGAGAATTTGGGGATTGATTCACAATATGGTTTTGTGGGCTTGGGGATTGTATATATAGATCGCTACAATGTTATCAACTTTTTTTCACGCGCAATTGTGAGGTGTGTCGACGTGAATTTATCAATTTGTCGCTTCGTCTTGTCTTTGTTGAATGGGATGGGATGGAATGGAATATATTGAATTTTGGGTTTTGCCATTTTTCTGAGTATCTAGATGATGTTAGTAGGAGAAGGAGAAGGATCAATTATATCATAGATGGATGAGTTTTTCTTTTGTATAAAAAATGTGTATGGATAATATAAATGGAATGAAATATAATACGAGATTATCTATCATAAAATAGGAATTTATACTTTTGTTTCTATTTGTATTTTTATCTTCTCTTCCGCTTGTGCCTTGATTAATTTGATACTAATGAAGGGGATGATACCTAGGTATGGTAGGTATGGTATGGAATGGTATAGTATGGTATCTTCCTGTCGCACTCGTGGCTCTCTCACTTGGATGAATGGCTTTAGGTTAGATATGTGTGTAGGTGTTTTCTGCTTCTGGCCTTTCCTCGTCTGTTCTTCTCTACTGGTTAGTGGTTAGTGGCTAGTGTCAGTAGTCAGTGGCTAATGTATTATATATAATGCATATCAGAGGATTATCGATTCTCTTCCCCTCTCCTCTCCCTCTCCGCCCCCCCTTTCTTCATGCCCGCACCCACTCCCACAAAAACACCCACAAAAACATCCAAAACACAATATTCAAAACAACACAACAATACCACAGAATATCATCTCAAAATGTCAAATTCTCATATCACTACCTACCTATCTATCTAAACTATTTCTTTTGAGAGAAGAAAAAGACGAAGAAAAAAGAAAACCCTTAAGAGCACAAAAAACAAAACCATCCGCCCAAAATTCATAGGTATCAATCATCAATCTCATTCTTAATCTTTTCTCTTCTCTCTCATTCTTTCACACTGTCATTTCATCAATCTTTCTTTTCTTTTCTTCCCCTTTCCCCTCAAATATCTCAAATATCTTCCCATTCTCCCCTCTCAAATCACCATACGAATCTCCATCAGTCCATCATTCCCCCTTAAAAACCCCTCAAAAACATCTCCCCTTTCCCTTTCCTTTCCCTTTCCCTCCAAACCCAAACAAAACCCACAAAACCAGCTGCGTAAAAAGGAACACCTCATAAACTGCAGTTCACAACCACCACATCATCACAAATGCAATGTAAAGTGGTAGCTGTAAGCCCACGCGTAAAAGAGAAATCAGAAAATGTAAGAAATCGAAATGTAAAAAAAGGGGGGTATGCATCCATTCCATTCCATTCCATTCCATCCATTGCCTGCCAATCCGACAATAGAGTAAAATACTTGATCAAAGAAAAAAATAAAATAAAACCCGATTCGTGAAAACTTGTTATAAAAGGTGTAAGGAAATAAAGCTATGTCTGAAACGTGCGACACAATGATTGATTGTGTTCGAAGCCGAAAATCGAAAGTTGTAAAGTGGTGGAAGAAGATCAAATATTCAGTTTTGTTGTATCCTTTCTGGCCGGAGATTGTAAATTGGTGCTGCTTCCCATACTCCGCAAACACAAAGCGATTGTGAAGTTATTGTATCAAAATATGTTCACCACCAAAGGTAAGACATATGTCTCAAATAACCCCTCCAGAAAATCATCGTCTAGCCAGACCCTCCCTTTCCTTAAGGCGACTAGTTCTCCATCCCTCATACCAAAGTTCCCTACTCGCCTCCCTCAATTCACCTCTCCATTCTGCAAATATTGCTTCCTTCAAACGTACAAAATCACAATGTTCAACATTCATCGGATCCGCAAAACCCCATGGGAATTTACGACCAATAACATCGGGTTCATACAAATCAGGGCTGATGATTGAGAGAGGTAAATAAGGAACCTCGCTGATTTCCGATTCGCGTTTATGGCGACGAATGGAGCCCGAAGAAAGACGCTTGGAATTGGGAGAACCACCCGAAGAAGCTGAACCATTCTCAGAAGTAGCATATTCATCTCTTTCATCGAGACGGCTTTGACTGTGGCCGATAATTGGGCTTTCGGGTTCATCATCTAGTCCGAGTGCTTCAAGTGGGTCGAGATTAGCCTTACGCAGACTATCCCAAACCGTCTTCTTCAAATACGTCATGTGGGCCGTTGTAATAGTGTCGGCTTTTGAGATGACCGGAATAACAGTAGTTTTTCCTTGCAATGTACGAAGGACTTGTAAATCAAGATCTTCATCGAGACTACCAAACAAACGAGGGCCTGTACCAAATACTCCAAAATGTCCATTTCCATTTGTGGTCACATTCTTTGAATCTTCAATATTTTGGTCCAGGCGTGTGGGGTCGAGAATGAGGAATACAGCATGGATGTGTGTATCTTTAACACCTGGGGCTCTCATAACCTTCATTTCTTCCGTGAAAGTTTCTTCAAATTTGCTTTCGAGAAATGAAGACATATCTCGAAGTTGAAGATCCACGACATTTTTATCCAAGCCTTCTGAATCCCACAAGGTTACACCGATACGCTCACCTTCGATTTCCGATTCGAGATAATGCGAGGCGAATTTTCCAGACTTGGGGGTGCGTGGAGCAAATATATCTTCGGCCAATGGTTCGGGCTTCGATCTCTTCTTGGGAGGGATAGCGAGGGAGGTTTTGAGGAAATTAAGGAAAGATGTCTTGCCTGCACCGCGTGCGCCAATGATGAGAACACTGCAGAGCTGTTAACAAAAGTCAAGAAAGAAGGTAATTTCAAAACTTACTTAAATGGAGTAGGATCTTTACGTCTTCGCACTCTGCGAGGACTATTAATTGTGCTCACGGCACTGCTTGCATAGCTGTATCTTCCACGATGTGTCATGCTCTCTGATCTAGCATAAGGATCAACCCAACCACCATTCCTCGCACCCGAAGGAACAGGCGGAACTGGCACACTAAGTGTGCTACTCATTGTGTAAGATCTGGATTGAGGATCCATTGAAGCACTTCTCGCACCTTGACCACTATTTCCAGAAGTTGCCGAACCCGGTCTATCTTCACCACCGAACGAGGGAAAATGTGTAGGGACAGCAAGGTCGGGAAGACGAGGTGGAGATCTGGGGATCGCAGCTGCTTCGCGAAGGAGTCTTTCACGCTCTTGCTCTTGCAATTGAGCAAGATCCTTCTTATGCTTGGAGTTTAAATTTCCGGACTTGGATCGACGAAGTAATAAACCACCAAGACTGGAACGACGAGGGGGATTGGCGTTATTATTGTGCTTTCCGTTCTCTGGAATTCCTGCTAATCTCTCGGCGCCATGTGATGGTGACGTTCCAGGAGTTCGTGGTCGGATTGAAGAAACCATCGTGGAGGTTCGATTTATTGGGAACAATAGTGTTTGTCGCAGAATTGACAGGGAAGGCTTGATTTGATCAATTCGTATTGTATGGTGAATTGACTTTTAATTGATTTGAAATTTGAAGAAAAGGGTGAATGAATGGATATTTCCTTTGGAATTAAATTTCCCTGTAGGCCTTGCTAATCATTAATAAAATGGATTATGGAGAAATACAAGGTTTGGAAGAAGATGGGTAAAAAGCTGAGGAAGACGGAAGAGAGTGAGTGTCGGGCTGCAAAATAAAATATAGAAAATAAAGAGTTCGGCAGTGAGATTGATGAATTGAGATTGCGAATTACTTTTTGAATGAATTATGACGTGAATTATTTCGCTACTCTCTTTCTCGCGCTGTCTTTCTTTCTTTCTTTCTTTCTCTCTCTCTCTCTCTCGCTATCTCTGTCTTTTTTGGCTGAAAATGAATGAAATGGATCAAATTGTTTTGTTTCTTGAGTAGACCAGAGGTTCTTCTTAACTTATAACTTATAAGATGAACTACGACAGCTTTTTTTCCTTTTGTGTTTCCATCTAAAATGGGGATTTAAAGCAAACGACCGTATTGCATGAATTTTGGTTATATCGAGAGATGAAGAAAAGTTATACGGCTTGAATCAATTGATTTGCAAATAAAAGAAACAAGAATCGATATCAACATACCCGTCCGGCAATGATATCAAATGGATCCAATCTGCTCCAATTTTGATTTGGGAGATCCTTGATAAGGCTGTAACAGTCCAAACTTTTCCATGTAATGCTAGTCGCTAGCTTGGCATTTGGCGGTTTAGTTTCTCTTTGCCCTCCACCCTTCTAGTTGAAATGAATGAAGGGGTAGGCAGTGCTATACTGGTAGATGCTTGAGTAAAGAACTAATGTATGAGAATAATGTTTGGATCCAAGATTAGGAGAAATTGAATATGGAGATTGATGCGTAGGATATTGAAGAAGTATTGTAGATGTCGATGTAATTAGATGAACTGCGTCGACGCAGTCATGTAGACAAGTAAGTGACGAACGGATATTAGATCTAATTGATAGAAGTAGGTATTAATACATAATAGTATACGAGTAGATTTAGGTCGGTAGGTAGGTTGGTAGTCGACGTTATCCGAAGTAGGAGTAACAAAGTAGTATAATGGTATTGTTGAAGATATTCAGACAAAAGATACTACTCGAGTACATACTAGGTAGATACAAAAGTACAATGAAAAGAAGCGACAGATCAACAGAGAGGTAGGTAGGTAGGTAGGTAGGTACATAGTAGGTAACATACATTAGTTAGTGAGTTATTACCTATTATTATCGTTCTTCCATTAATCTAGATATTCTTCATGTAACACCATTTATCACCATTTATCACACTGCACTTACTCCCTCCCTTCTTCTCCCTCTCATTCAATCCAACCCAATTGATCACATAGAAGCGAAAGAATCTCAAGCAAGTATTCAAGTATCCATTCCCAATATTCATATCCAAGTATCTATCATTCAACGATTCGATTGTTCATCCCATTCATGCAATCAATCAATCACTCAGCCATCCATCCATCCCCCCACCCATGTATTCAAACACCCTTCTTCCCTTTCCTCCCCCTTCCCACCCACAATTCCACAGCGATCATTTTTCAAAATCCCCTCTATCCTCCGACCCATCACAAAACCCGTCCGTCCATCCCTAGTCCCGTACCACAATACACAATAGGTACACAACATCACAATCCATTCACCATTCACCATTCACCATTCACCATTCACCATTCACCATTCACCATTCACCATTCACCATTCACCATTCACCATTCACCATTCACCACCACCCATTCTCCCTCCTCTCTGTAACGGATTTCAGGGGCTCAAAACCCAATGTAAGTAAGTAAAAGCCACAAACAAATCAATCATATACAATCCCTCCCTCATACATTAGATACAATGATACCAATGATACATACATACACATACCTAACTCCATCGATCCACACACTAGGGAATAATCTACCCCCAGTAATCAACAAGGAATACCCCAAAGTCTCTCATCGGAAAGTTTTCAGAACCCTTACGTAGATAGCGTGGATTGGACAGGACTAGATGTTTTGCAATCCAATTGCAGGGGTCAGGACGGGCTATGGTCAGGAACAAAAACATGGGTTGCATGGTTATATTTTTGATTTTCCGATTTTGAGATGTTTCATCTTGAATGTTCTGTACTATGGACTCTTTCTTTTCCTTACAATCCTTCTCGCAAGAATCAAGACTTTACTATGAACACCCACCACGTAATTCATATACACATATGTTATACCTAGACACCAGGTCTAGCAGACTGATAATATCAATCAATCAATCAATCAATCCGTAACATCTCTCATATATTTAATTTACAGATCAATAAGATTTTCACTTAATGCTCATGCTCATGCTCATGCTCATCATGCTCATGCTTGAATGATCTACTCATACCTACCCTACTATAACACAACATCATAACTATATCATAACCCCCTATCTCCCATCCATTTTCAATGAATTTCTCTCATCCAATATCTATCTTCCTTTCCAGAATCCTCCCATTCTTGAATTTATGAAATTTCTTCCATTTCTCTGTCCTCTTCACCCTCACACACCTCTCACCTCACACACCCAACCCATCAACCCCTCAACCCAGCAATCCACAAACCCTCAAATCCACCCACCAAAAACCCAAAACCCCAATCAATCATCACATTATATCAAACCCACCCAACTTCCAGTCCAATCCGCCCCAATCATCAACCCATCAACCCACCAATCCACCCCCTCAAACCCGCCCAAACTCAATATAATGCCATAAAAAATAACTCCCCCCCATAACATACATACATCCGTACCTGCATAACAACATCTCCCTCACCTCCTCTCAAAAAACCACCCATTGTTGGATCAAACTCCCCATTCCACTTCCCACTCCACAACATACATATTACACACACCACTCACTGCATCTAACTAATCTCTCTTATAAACCACTACCTATCATCAATTCGCACATACCTACATAGTAATTTCTTCATACATATCATACATGCCGCTAATGACGCGCTTTGCTCCGAGCCCCCTATCATGTTATCTATCAATCACTTAGTACCTACTCCGTGCCTACACACCTACCTATTTGTACTACGGTATGCTCATTGAAATTGGAAATCATTCATTCACGTGAGAGTAGACAATTTAGAATCAAGAACACATTTCCATTATACATATATATTCATATTTATATTGACATAATTTTTAAATATCTGAGAGGTCCATTTAATTGTTCTCTACTAGCTAAAGTATTCATGTATCTTTGTCTGTGTCTGTAGAACATATAGCCATCTCACCCACGATAATGTGTGACGCCCTTTCAATCCTCCCCCCCTCAACCTCATGTTCTGCACTCCCTAGTCACATTAACTGCTGTGCACCAGAGTTCCATTTCATTTGATCACCATTTTTGACCAACCGCCCAAAGCCCAACGACCAGCTAGCCATACGCGACCCAAAGTTTCCTGCCCAAATTCGCTTGAATGCAAAAGACTAACTCCTAAAGCAGAGGCCAAAATGTAAGGCTTGCTACACAAAATTGTTGTTAAACAATCGTCGAAAATGAATCACCAAGTTCGGAGCCATTCTATGAACAAAAGAACAAGGCGGCAATACTGGTTAGCCCAAAATGACTGTGCATTTCATAAAATGTATGCTTTAGAAGTTTGAAAGAACCAAAACGCCTTGGGTCGTACGACTCTATATCAACAAAGGAAAAAAAAAACAGTGGCATTATTTACGAGCCGGTTTGGTGAGGTCATAAGGTAAGTGAAACTGTAAAATGAGATGTAAGGGCAACGGCCAAAAGATTCTGAAAATAAACAATATCGAATTCAAAGAGCGCTGGCACCTGGATAGGCGGAATTTGGTATCATGCCACCACGCATGATACGAGGCGGTCCTCGACCACCACGACCTGTAGGCAAGGCGAAGTTTGGATTATCATTCAAGAGAACATCCTCTCGTCGAGCGGTAGGTCTCCTATTCGGCATTGGAGGTCCTCCGTAGCCACTAGCACCTCCGTTCCATCTGGGATTGATCCCTCGTTGTGACACTGACGTAAAAGTAGATCTCTCAGATTCAGCTGGAGAGCGTTGCCCCGACTGAAGCTCCTCTAAAGAATTGTAAGAATTGTTGCCATCTAAATTGCTCAACGGATTTGGATGAAGATAGGAGTTAGGATCATAGTTGTTATTCGAGGAATGTGCAGCAATATTGAGGGCGGCGGGAATTGTCAGAGATGACTTTGTCGCTGGAGCTGGAGCTGGAGCTGGAGCTGGATCGGCAAAACGTGGGTCAACGTCTTCGTAATAATTATCATTCGAGTTATCTCGTTTGTGAGTAGACTCGCTAGAAGGAAGTTCGACGACAGGTTGCGAGGCAGCGTTCAGAGGTGATGATCTACCTGCTTGCTGTCCCCATACTTGTCTTGGTGGTACGTATCTGACCACATTAGAAACTTGGCGATTCAATGACAGAAGATCACTTACTCATCTTGGCTATACTGACTCGTCTCACTAATCAAAGTCTCATGCCTTTGCTGTATTTTTTGCTGTTGTAGCCCCACCATCCCAGCGACGTCGTCATCACTGTCTCTAAGATTGCCGAATTGCCCGACAAATCCCGGAGGTGGATGTGATGGACTTCCTGTTGTCGCATCCTAATGCTAATTAGTATCATCAATGTTTCAAGGTAATTTACTACTAACCATTTCAATCGCCTGTCCAACTATGCCAACATTTTCCAAATCTTCCAAAGGCGGAGGTGATTCGGCACGAGGTAAGCTACTGGGTCTTATTTCATCTGGCCTGTATGCAATATATCCACCAATAGGCGCCGAAGGATCAGAAGGTCCTCGGCTGTCATAGCCGGGTGGAGGCGCTCTTCCACCGTTACCCATCGCCATCATTCCGTTGTTCATCCCTCCTCTGTACGGGCCTGGGTAACCGCCACCTCTTGGACCATACCCACCTCTCGGACCATAACCCCCTCTTGGCTGACCATAGCCATACCCTCCACGGTTTGGGCCTGGTGGAGGGCCCCCATAACCTCCTCTATATCCACCCCTTGGTGGTCCATAACCACCTCTTCCTGGTGGTCCTGGTGGCATTCCACCTCGCCCTCTCGAGTTAATGGAAGTGTTAGAATACTGGTGGCTCAATGCCTGTCCTGGTGGCCCGGCAGATTGATCTCGGTTTCGCATACCGTATGCATTTCCTACTTGCGGCATCATCGGCATCATCGGAATTGGGTTTCCATATTGATCTATAGATGGGGTGCCTGATTGTGGTCCATTGTAACCGTCCATTCCTTGACTCCTAATAGATCCACCAGGGACATTAGTAGGAGAGTTTTCAGTTGTTGGGGTTCTTGTAGTCAAAGGTATCCGTTCGTCACTAGTTCTTTCATTGTTATTCGCATCAAATGTGGCAAATGTTGGTAATTTCTCGTTGACCGGATTTTTCGAAATGCTGGTGTCAGTGACAACCGGAGTGATTGTTTCAGTTCCTTGACGGTTGTAGAAATTCTCCCCGTTCATCTCTGCGTTCTCCTCAATACGACGCTTCCTTGCTTTTCGACTAACCAATGTTCGGCGCATAGCGCATGACACAACACCACTTGCGGCAATAATGACTGTGGCGGCGAGCACAACATATGAACCCCAAGCCATGTGAGGTACGAAGAGTAGAACATCGATGAGGAATGCGAGTAGGGTGAGAATCAAAGTCAAGATGCTCAGTATGAATATTCCCAATAGGTATCGAGGGGAATGTGAAGGTGCATGGAAGTGAGCGGCGATGGCTAGGATTAGCATGATAAGTGTGAATAGCGCAGCTACCGGGTGGACAATGAGAATAGCAGATAATGTTGATCTGGTACTTGTAGAGAGATCGAACGTAGCTGATTGAGTTTCATCGTAAAGACTTTCTAAATAATTATTTAATATCAGTGCTGTGCTTGCTATGCTGAAGTATGCATTGCGCGGAAGCATATGTAGAAAGAGTATGCATTCGACAATTGAAACTTACCAGTACTATACCCAATTTCAATATTGCTACAAGTGCTTCCTTTACAAAAACCAAAGACTCCAAACTGAACTCCATCGAAAGAGGCCAATGGTATCGACTTAATTATAGGAGTTGATAGAATTGACACGAGCAAGCATGCGAATGCAGCGAGCAGCAAAAGCGATAACGGAGTCGCCGGTCTTAACATTTTGTTGTCCTGTGCTATGCGTAAAAAATTGGAAATGCCAGCGTCTTTAAGACGCGGCAAATATCGAGGTTCTTTCGATCAAAGGGTGTCCAGGTGATGTTGTCGCGGAATGTACCTCAAGTCTCAAGTTCTCAATTTGTTGATTGTAATTATTATTGTTGTCCTTAATTCCCCACTCCTGACTAGACATCGATAAATGGAATATAATTTCAGTGAATTAAGTCATAAATTGGACGATAAAGACTGGATCATTGGACGTTGTTGTTGCTGTTGTAGTTTCCTCCTGACGATGGCCTTTTCTGAGAGACTAGAAGCAGGCGGGGACCAGGGAAAGAGATGGATAGTAGCCAAAGTACATGTGTTTTTGTAGATTGTGATTAGAATTGACTTTGGCTTTTGGGAAAAGCAAGGTTAAAAGCGTTGATAGCCCACGCCTTCCAAGAACGGTTCCTCGTACTATGTCGTTGTAGGTTTAAAGCGTAGGTTAAAGGCAAACAGTGCAGTAGAACCTTGAAGGGATATCGTGTGGAGTGGGATTCAATTGGTCTCGACTTCAGCCAAGATTGAATTCTTCCGAGATTTCAAAGGCTGTGTAAGATAAAAATCGTAATCTTGGATAAGAGTCGGAGTATGGTAGAGGCAAGTGTGTAGGAATTGGTGTCTGTTTAAAAAATCCTCGAATATTTTTGTTTGTACAAGAAAGGATGATAGTCTTTCAATCTGTCATGTCAGTCTTTCAATATGGTGGTAATTTTCTGTCTCAATCTTATGGGCGTTTCAGATTATTATTATCCGTCCTTTGAGGCTTGAGGGGGGAAGGGTTTGCGCCGTTCAAAAGTGTCTCGTCTTAAACTACTGTACAGTCTGCACGGGATTCTGTACTCCGTAGAGTTAATGACTTATGAGAGATGGATGATTCTTCGTGCTGTACTAGTATTCTCGTGATAAATTGTGAATTGCTCAGCCCCGCTGATTAAAGTTGATCTTGATTATGTACTAGGTATGTATGGATGGATGGGATGGTACTTTATTCTAAAGAAGAAGGAGAACAAAAACACGACACGACATTTTCTGCTTCTCGGAAATTTATCAAAGCAGTATCATTGAGGTCGATTATGCAGCAGATAATGAGCCGATGGCGATAAAATGGAGACAGGACGGTATGAATACGTAGGTATGGTAGGTATGGTAGGTACTAGATAGATAGATAATATGGAGAATATGATACTAGAGGGAGGGGGAGGGGGAGAGGGGAGGGAAGAAGAGAAGAGAAGAGGACATTAATATTAGGAATTTGTGATATTCAAAGTATACCTAGTTAATTCATTCGAATATTAACTACTTATTAGTCGGTATGATAAACTTATTAACTTGCTTGACAATAATCCTTTACACTTTGGTGAGTCTGGAGTCTGGAGCATAAGAAAGAAGAACGAGAATTGAATACTACCTTGAACATTTGAACTTGAAGTCCCTGGGTTACGGTTTCTGGTACACGGTTTCGGACGCGCTGTTCATTTTTCACTGCTATCACCTGTAACAAGCTAATAACAGTGGGCATTTGTTTCCAAAGATATTAGGATCTTCAAACACTTCATGCGACATCTAAAGTTATAGATCACAAGATATAAGATGGAGCTATTGCTTCCATACTATGGATATGCAAATCATATAAGTTTATATTTAGTTCTGCTTTATATTTGCTTTTTTTTTGGTATTTGAAGTCTATCAATCACATATCGAGAATACTATCCACTATCCACTATGCACGAGGTACTTCGCCAGTCTATCATAATCTTGGTGAATGAGTGCGTATGGAAGTATTCGTCGATACCTACCTACCTAGTATATTATATGTATACTAAGTAGGTATGAGCAAAGTTGTCCGAGAGATACTACTCTACAAGTCGAAAAGAGGAATAATAAGCATCCACCTAGAATAGCTACTAAGTAAGTACCTAATAATGCATAATCTCGAATTAATGCATCTTTGAACCTAAAGTGTGAGGGCATCCAATTTGGTGGAGGCATGCATTTGCTCTGATAGTGCTCAAGTATGATGAGGGAACACCTAATAAATGAATGCCAATAATCACAATCTATCAAGGTTGAGAATGAACATTTCCCATAGGTGAAAAGTCCTTGGCCACTTCAAACATGGTCCTTGTAAAATTCCCCCTTCTGCATACTGCATAAAATACCGGGACGATCATACAGAGTACGCTATGGATGTGCTCCATTGCCGGTAAACTTTTCCTGGCTCTGATGGTTTGTTTGATGAGTTGATATACAAACTGGCCGTACAAATACGAATATGATACAAGATGATGATATGAGAAGAATTTGGTAGAACATGGTTTAGTATTAACCTTCCTTCCTTTGTCCTCCGTATTTTATAACGATTTCTCAAAAGGAAACAACCAGCCACTCCCCATTCTTCAACTGCTTATTATTGGAAACATCTCCATCTTCATCTTCATCTCCATCTTCGTTGCCAATAATGCTAAGAAAACCCAAGGAGAATCCGTGGAACTTCTATACTTTGATTTATTGGTCGGATATGTCAACTCGACCGAGCCGCTTAGTAAAGCAGGGAAACGGGACGGGGCGGGGTTAACACAAACTGATTTCTTATCAACGATAACGGTGGGAACTAGCTGATAGTTTTCCTTATATTATCGTCATCGAATATTGAAGTTTTTACTTCCTCTATGTATTCCATCCACGTCGGCTTTTCAACGTAGCCATGTACCTGCGAAATGCAGGCAGGAGGTCGGGGCACATTGTACCATCATGTAACAAGTTATTATTCAATATATTATCTTCTACACACCAAATATCCCACCAGGCACGAAAACAATCAAGTCAATTTTTAATTCGACCAAAGAAGGAAACGATTGGAAATCATGTATATAGAAAGGTTCCCCAACGTTTAGCCCATGCGCAAAGATATCAACCTTTTGTCCCCCCTTCGCCAGCATCTTTGGGAAAAGCTGCCCCTCCAAAGCTGTATCCTCGATCCATAAAATGGGGACGAAGATTACTATATGTCTCGGCGGCGACAGGCGTAGCCTATCTCATAGACACCCAATTGTACGCATCCTCTATTACCAGATCATTGCGAACATTTGGCCTGGGTATATTGGTGGCGATCGATTATAAGCTTAATTTTAGACCAAATCCGATTCTCGGGGGTGACATTACGGACTTGCATAGGAGAAATGCTGAGAGGATGTTCAATCTTTTACACCAAAATGGAGGATTATACTTGAAAATCGGACAAGCAATTGCTATGCAAAGTGCGGTCTTGCCTCCTGAATTCCAGAAAATGTTTGCGAGAATGTTCGATGATGCTCCGCAGAATGAGTGGCGCGATGTAGAGAGGGTTATTAGGGAAGATTTTGGAGGTAAAAGTCCAGAGGAAGTGTTCGGCGTTAGTTATACAAATAAGCCTGGGAGTGGAATTATCGAAACAAAAGCTAGAGCTTCAGCATCTGTTGCGCAAGTTCATTGGGCAAGGTTGGCTGATGGGAGAGAAGTGGCAATCAAGGTTCAGAAACGAGAGATTGCTAGCCAAGTGGGTTGGGATCTGTGGGCTTTCAAGTGAGTTTCCTCCATTCGAAAGCATTCAAAATCTTAGACCTTGCTAACAATATGTTCAGGGTAGTGATGAAAGTATACACATACTGGTTCGACCTTCCCTTGTACAGTCTAGTGCCTTATATTACTGAGCGCTTAATGCTAGAAACGGACTTTGTAAATGAAGCGAATAACTCAGAACAGATGGCCGGACTAGTAGCAGGTGAACCACGATTGAACGGTCGTGTTTATATTCCCAAAGTATATCGTGATCTTTCCTCGAAACGAGTCATGACGACAGAATGGATCGAGGGTGTACGTCTTTGGGATAAAGAAGCTTTGACAGCTCCTTGGCTGGGTGGATATGGCAAAGGTTCTCCTGGAGCAAAAGGGGCCCCACTGTCAAATCCCTCGCCAAACATCCTCTCAAGTAACAATCCCAAATCTGATCGTAGTGCGGAATGGAGAGGTCGTAATGGCAAAGGTGGTCTAGGCCTCAGTTTGAAACAAGTCATGACTACCATGGTCGATCTCTTTTCCGCACAAATGTTCCTCTGGGGAGTTGTACATTGCGATCCTCATCCAGGGAATATTTTTATCCGAAGACAGCCCAACGGTCAACCAGAACTTGTCCTAATCGATCATGGTCTATACGTTTCCATGACTCCAACTTTCCGACACCAATACTGTCAATTCTGGAAAGCCATCATGACCTTCGACAATACCTCGCTTAACGAAATCACTTCTGCATGGGGTGTCAAGGCCCCCGATCTTTTCGCATCAGCAACTCTCATGCGTCCATATGACGGTGGCGACAACAGTACCAAAAATCACATCACCAAGGATCTCAAAGGCAAAACTACCGCAGAGCGTCACTACGAAGTCCAAGAGAGACTCCGTCAAGGCATCCGAGACGTCCTTTCTGAAGAAGAAAATTTCCCCCGTGAACTCCTCTTCATCGGTCGCAATATGCGCATTGTGCAAGGCAATAATCAATTTCTCGGCTCCCCTGTTAACCGCATCAAAATGACGGGTTCATGGGCATCTCGCAGTCTGGTCGATAGCAAGGATTTGAGTTGGAGAGAGAGATGGGTTAACGGGTGGAAACATCTACTGTTCAGATTCGTATTGTTGAGCACCGATATGGCTTTTTGGGGAAGTAAAATTAGACAATTGCTTGGATGGGGCGGAGGTATGGAGGATGATATTGAGAAACAGATGAGGTTTTTGGCGAAAGATCAGTTCGGAGTGGAATTGCAACATGGTGTGTTTGATGGATAGATTTATGTATGTGCTAGGGCGCGAGAGTGGGAGCGGGTGAAACGTCACCGTGCAATTAGTTAGTCGTGTATTATAGATGAAAAGTCCTTTTGTTTCTCAGCGGGGTAATATATCATAGAGTAGAGTAGATATCCACTCCATCGTGCTAGATAGAAATAGCTGTATAATCACATATTGAAGTTACCACCCATAAGATCTTTATCATAAGATTCTTTTGCAAACCCCCGTCCTTCCCCACAATGGAATAGTCTACTCGAGGAGAAGGAATATCAAAGCACATAAGCAACAAGTTCCTTTGAAGAATTAGGGAGAGGGAGAGGGAGAAGGAGATTATGTATTTGCTCGTTTGCTTCGTTGATATGGTTGGGTGATGGGTGGAAGTTGGGGTGGGCATTGGGAAGGAGTTGGGGATGTGTATGTCTATCTAGGTAGAGCTTTGTTCGTTGGGTGAGTGCTGGGATTTCGGAAGATTGGGAAGATTTGAAAAAGGGTGGGTGGATTTCTGTGTGAGGTGAGGATGGGAGAATGTGAGGATGTGGGATATGAAAAGGCGAAGGGGGGAAGTAATTAAATACTCTTTTCCTAATCGGCTGTGATTAGGGAGGTAATCTGAGATGTTGCATTTGGGATTGGGATGGAACTCGTGATAATGTATGATGGGTGTAAAGAGTTTATCTGGCTTGATATGTATGTATGAATGTATTATCTTCAGATTCTCTATTCGGGGATGTATTGTAGATGGCGCGTAGAGGATCCTTGGATATGGGGGAAGGGGTATGGTATGATATGATGTTATATGGCTAGATGTGTTTAGAGTTAGCGGTGAAGGAGAAAGTTATGGTGTTGAAGTATTCGGGATTTTTTGATGTTGAGGGAGGGGAGGCGGAAGTATATAGAAGGAGATGTTAAAAGAGGAGGGGGAGGGAGGGAGACAGGTAGAAGAAATCTGGTAAAATCAACTTTAAGACTATGCGCGCAACTCACGCTAAAATTGTGACTGAGTTTCTAGTAATATTTCACAGGTGTATATATCATATGTTATTCTAGCCAAGTCTACAGAATCTCCCATAACTAAATTCAAATCTAAATAGCGGTGTTCTGGAAATTGAAAGAAAAGAAAGTAAAAGAGAAGATCAAGTCAGAGACCCATAAACACGCCCTTGAAGAAAGGCATCTGTCCGATTTCAATAATGAAGACGAAGAGGAATAACAACATACAAGAATCATAATCTCTCATTCAATATATGAACAATTGAAGTCGAAAGTAGCTCATAAACCAACATTAACCAAGCCATCGGAACAACCTCGGGCCGACATCTGAAAGTTAGACTTTGTTTCCCACTTTGATTTGTAGAGCTCCAGGCTTGATACAACAACTAATAATTTGATTGACAGACCTTTTCTGTAAAGAAAGTAATTAAACTCAAATGGAGAAGTGCTTATGGCATCTTTTGCTGTGCTTGTTGCATGTATTCGTACTTATAACTTATTTTCTGCAGGTAGGTATGATTGATAGCAATTCAGAGCTTCAAGCTTTATCATGGGCGCAAAATCGATCAGAATAACGAGCCATTGCATTGCAGTGGTCTGGTTTTGACTCACTAAAGTCTTCAGTCTCTCTCAGATAACGCGACGCTATACGAAAATCCTCATTCGAAGCTCCTTCTATACACCTCACTATCCGCATATACAAAAAGAGTAGCTCGAAGGAAATGTGGATATGGAGATTATGTCATACCCACTAGGTTGCAAACTTCACATATGATCTTCTTACGAAGAGGAGAGCAAATACCAGGCTTCTTCTGCCGCAAGCGGATAGTATCGAGGACGATGCACTTACATGGATTGACTGGCTTTGGCATCAACACGCTGATGCTGTTTCCAGTTATCGGTATGCTTAAGTTCAACGGGTATCCCACCTGATCTGAGGTTAACCGTAGGAAATTTGGGTCTTGGTAGAAGCACATCGAAGACGTATAACGAGAGATACTACTACGTTCAGGATCCAGCGGCGCCGCCACTGATTTTAGAACCTGTCATTACTGACATAGACTCAAGTCTTGTTGAGAGCAGACGATGTTTGCGAGGTCTAACTATGGCACAATATCAAGTGATAGGCGGTTTTGGAAAATAGTATGCTGCGATTGGGGTGCTGAATTGACAGCATCCGTAGTTTTTTCTGAACCGGAAAAGTAATGGATCTCTCCGTACTGTGAGAATAGCACTAGGAAGGCTTTGAAAACCATCGGAGTATCATCATGTGTTGATATTTGGAAGGGGTACAGTAGATGCTGGGATCTATGGAGTAGGTATATGGATGGTTCTGCCAAGTGCTTGCCTAACAGTACTAGGTGCATATAGGTACTGGCTCACTTAACCTGAACATCACCGAGGAACGAAGAGATTGAACGATTATTGAAGGAGAGTCAATATTATTGCTGACGTACAAAGAAGAAGTATTCTCTTCGCTTGGAACGATGTTTCTCCTTCCATATCTAAGTATTTCCCATTACGCTGTTTCCTTGGTTGACTTCCTCATGCGGGTGGCCTAGACAATGCACCGCAATGCGGTTTATCTTCCCTCCCAACCTCATTCTATCTCCTACTCGCGATTGAAAATACTTTTCTGCCTAGAGAATGTTAGTCATAGATGGTATAGTGTATGCATGATTCTCTAAACTTACAGCATCTCCTGCAAGCTTTGCCTTGACAGCAACAATGATGCTTGTCCATTCGGCTTTTTCTGCAACGGGATCCTCTTCCTCTTCCTCTTCCTCTTCCTCTTCCTCTTCCTCTTCCTCTTCCTCTTCCTCTTCCTCTTCCTCTTCCTCTCCATCGTCTGCCTCCTCGACCTTGTTCTCCTCGGCATCATCGTCATCGTCACCGTCCTAGTAAAATCATCAGCAAAGTTGCTGTGTTTCTCCTCATTCATAAACCTCAATTTATGAAGCAAGTGTACACACATCATTTTGTTGTTGGGCTTGAAGTGCTCTGTTGTGCGCCCCAGCGCGCTCATTATGGATGCAGATCAACTCGATCATTGCCGTTCGGCAACGGTGCGCAGCCGGTTGAAGGCTCATACCGGAAGTGTATTTATGAGTGTTGGGAAGCTGAACATAATCAAATGCATCGAGCCTGTTCCATGTCTGCGATCCGCGGTGGTTTTGAATGTTCATATATACTGTTAAAGATTTTAGTTAGTCTAGCCGTCTTCCATACAACATGAGCAAGGAAGAATGGCATATCATGTCTTGTCATGTGTTGTCTTGTATGAATATAAGTATCATGTGTGAGAAGTACATGGCTTACGGCTGTGTTTATTGTCATATGCAGCAATCTCGTCCTGTCTCAGCAAGCTCAAGACAGAAGTTCGTGGCCAATGCAGACTGCCGTGTCCGGGAATGGGAATGATATTGGCGAAATTCATGATAGTTGGAACCTATCTTCACGTTAGCGACGAAGACAACTATAAATCTGCGACCAATATGCATTCGCCCCCTCAAAAATTGAGGTGCAGGGAAATCCCAATATTTCCTCGAAGAGACAAGGTATTGATACCACACAAGTAGTAGATATGGTTTGCTTACTAGTGGTTATTATTTTGATTTTATGTCTTAGAGTTATCACAAGAAGTTTTTGTTGTGATGGATTGATGAGGCACAGAGAAAAGTATTGTGAAAGTGCAGAATGAAAAACAAGGAAAAAGAGGGGAAATTTTTCAACTACTCAGCCTCAAGTATTCACTGTTAGAATCCGAATCCAATATTCACTCTCAGGATCTAAATTTGGTTTGAGATTTGTATAGACATGAATATCTACTTTCTTTGGAATTTTTCTTTTGTATAGATATCAAAAGGACAAGTGAATTGAGCATATTTATTGAGATAGAGAACTATCTGTGGGTATTCGACTCTACTTTGTAGTAATGATTTGATATTTTGATGTGATTGTGAAGCTGCCGCTTTGCTAATCTAATCTACTATTGCTTCCCTCTATCTTAATACTATTGCACATATACACTATCGTTGCAGTTGATTCATAAGAAATGACTCTAAAATTTACCACACGTTCCCAGTATATCAATCACTCAAGCGAAAGGCAGTATATTCAACCTCATTTGCTCTCCTCCCTTCTCCATCAAAACTAGAATGAATAGGCTCCTTTTCGAAAGAAAGGGGACGATGAAAGAATGGAAAATTGCTAGGATTTGGTAGTTTCTCAGTGGCTATGTAGATGGGATTGTCTGCAATATAATACACTTATCAATGTGAAAATGCACGCAAATGTACACAAAGTCTTCCACTACCTGTTGTATCAATATTCTCTAGACCTGTCTAGCATCTCAATCTTCTATGTCATGTCTACCGAATGAGACCGAGCTGCGAGGTGTATTTGCTAGTTGGTAGCCTCCGACGAAGATCTCTGGGCCGAAACATTTGCGCTCTTCCCTTTTGGTGGACTCGAGGTCTTTGGTGGTGTAATTGTATAGATCATGACCAAGGTGACTCGCCTGTCATATCCGACTAGCTCGAGGAGCGAAGACACCTCTTCATCGGGTTCGTGAATAGGTCAGATAATAGACAGGCTTTTGAGTCACAGGCAGGCATATAGGTCTGGGTATTATTGTTTGCAATGACAGCATAATATGTATTTCCTTTCTATATGTGTCAGCACAATATCTCTCAGACAGAAACCATTCCATGCATAGAGGGGGAAGCTTCTTGGACCCGTAACTAAGTATGCCAAGGGAGCTAGCGTAAGAGCCATAGTATGTTGGATGTTGAAGGCGAACAGGATTCGTCTGCGTTGTACATTCCCATTATGTTATACAAAACACGAACAGATGGTTTCGACAAGGGAAGGTCCAAAACTCGTGAGTCTGTAAAAACATCTTCGATGAACTGACTCTGGTGTTGTGCAGCGGGGCATTGCAGGTGAGATTGCACTCTGTGCGCCGTGAGCGAGGATCTTCTAAACAAGGACCAAACTTTGTACAATAGAATTGGTTCTTCTCGTGTCTCGGATCTGATATGCGAGCTTCTAAAGCTTTTCGAATGTGTCGGAGGTCTTGGAAGAATATGCGCGATGTTTCAGTTGAATTGTAAGAGTACCTGCGGGTGAGCCGAAAAGTCGGCCCTGCAGAGCATGAATAGCTGGCAAATCTTCCATTTGTAGGCTGTGGTTTCAAAGGGCTTGTCTCGATGTCTAAAAGGCACAGAAAGCGTCAGCCAATATCCATTTGTATCGATGGGGTTTCGTTGACTTCAACCTCTTTGACCTACCTTCATTTTATGGCACACAAGCATTAATATCTCACAACAAGAGGGAGCTATGCAGGTGTGTTGTATGTAGTATGGATAACATTCAGAGAGTAGCTGAACACGATCTTCATTACTGCTGATACTGATGTCAAGGCGAGAGATTACCAATGTTGATGCACTTCTAATTTTTCTAAATCTTTAGTCAAAGAGGAAGGTGCGAGCTTCACCTTCCGAATAGGAATATCATGGAGACAGGCAATATTACTTGGATTATTAAGTTACCAGATCATAAAAAACCACAGTAGAGATGCAGAGAATGACATCTTATCAATTTTGAGGTCATATTAAATTATATCTATGGGTAATTGCTAGTTCTAGTCAAATTTAACCTTTCACCCTCACATTGTTGTTTTTGGCAGGAACGATTTCTCCAGAATCTCGTCGCCCAACAAGGCTCAAATTTGTCAATTTAGCCAATCATAATTTCAAAGAGGACGGGATACTAGCTTTATTTTCTTCGTTTTTCCAATCTCTCAATTGTCTATAAAGTCTTCCATTTACTCCTGCCAATTCTGTTACTCTTCCTATTCTTTTACAACCACCTTCGAAATATCCTCCATCAATTCTGATCGATCTCTTCGATCTTGATTGATTCTTTTCTCTTCTTTTCTCTTCTCCATCACCTTGATTGAAGTATCCGATACTTTCAATCAAATACCAAGTCTTCTCGATTCTTGATTGTAAATCAAGTCCACTTGTTTTGGTTTGTTCTCCACCCTTCTGTTTACTTCACGCTGCCATCAAAACAAACTCTCCTTCATTTCATCTTCCAGCTACTTTGATATATGTCGAGGTGTCTCTAACTTTTCATAATAGCGTCAAGGATTACATTTCTCCCTTCTTCCATTCTCTTTCTGAGGTTGCTCTTGGGCTCAAGTCTGTCGCATTCACTTCATCAATCAAGTAAGTTCTTCGATCTATCTATCAGTTTGTGCATATGTCTTGTACATGACATTCACTTCACCTTTTTACTTCCCCGCTACTATCGTTGGCAGTGAGTTGCGCGACCATATGCTCATACCTACTACCCCTCTTTCATTTCATGTTATCAAGTCGCGCTTAATTTCAGACAAGCTTACTTTCTACCTTCAACTCTGCCAACCTTGCTCTTCTTCCTTTCTCTTACCTTCCTTTATCTTTACCTTGTTTATTATTACAGTTCTTCAATTATTCTTATGGTTTTATTGCATCTTCATCGATCTACGATTAACTGATCTCACAGATTTCACACGATCATTCACTTTCTTGATTCTTTAAGGTGCGTCAAAGACACATCAGATCTATGCTCTCTCCCACTTTATACTTCTTGGGCTCAACTAACTACTTGTTTCATTGCAGATCACTTTAAGTCAACATGTCTGCCTGGGAAACTGGAGATATGGCAGCTGCCTTGCCCGACACAACAGAAACACCTGATGTTGTCGCGGTAGAGCGCAAGAATCCTCAAGAAGCTGGCTGGGTTGCTGCCAAGAAGTATGACTACGAAACTTACAACAAGTCCACGAAGGAACAAGCAGAAGCCCGTGCTGCCGGTGCAGATGGTGCCGAGGGTGATGCTGACCCAGCAGCTGATGCAGCTGAAGATGCAGAGCCAGAGACACTTGCCGTTGGCGGACTTCGTCCTGGAGAATGGGCCTCAAGTGGTGCTATCTATGAGTGGAACGAAGAATATGGTGATGTTGGTCCTAGATTCCCCGATCTGGAGGATCAATTGTTCGGCAAGAACAACAACCATGTTCGCCAGGGTCTCAACTTTGAGAGGTATTCATCTTCATTCTTAACTATATGATATCGTGCTAACATTATTTTCTAGCATTACCACCCTTAAGGTCACCCAAGAGGGAGCCGTCAAGATTGATCCCATCCGCAGATTTGAGGATGCAGGTCTTCACCCAGTTATGTTGGAGAACATCAAATGTAAGGTTCCCCAGAAACCTTCTTCTAATAGGCAATACTGACTCTCTAATATTGTAGTGACCGGTTATCATGTTCCAACCCCTATCCAACAGTACTGTCTCCCAGCAGTCAAGAAAGATCATGATGTAGTTGCTTGCGCCCAAACTGGTGAGTAATTATCACTCTCCAAAGAACTGAGCTATTTACTGACTTTCCATGCTCACAGGCTCTGGCAAGACTGCGGCTTTCTTGATTCCAATCTTGTCAAAGTTGATGGGTAAGGCCAAGAAGCTTGCTGCCCCTCGTCCAAACCCAGCAACCTATGTGCCAGATCGTGACAACTTTGTCAGAGCTGAGCCATTGGTCGTCGTTGTCTGTCCCAGTCGTGAGCTAGCAACTCAGATCTTTGATGAGGCTCGTCGCTTCTGCTATCGTAGTATGCTTCGACCTTGCGTCGTTTATGGTGGTGGTCCTCTTGTAGAGCAACTTGGTCAACTAGCCAAGGGCTGTGACCTTCTTATCGGTACCCCTGGTCGTCTTTGCGATATGATCCGCCGTCCTCATGCTCTCACTCTCAAGCGCCTAAAGTACATGGTTATTGATGAGGCAGATGAGATGTTGGACTCCAGCTGGGAGGAAGAGTTGAAGCAAATTATGAGCGGTGGTGGTAAGTACTTCGATCATTCCGGTTTCACATGAACATTACTAATTCTGAAATAGACCAAGAAGAGGGTAATATCAATTATATGATGTTCTCTGCCACTTTCCCAAAGATGGCTCGTGCCATTGCCAAGGAACATCTGGCTCATGATCATGTTCGCATTCGTGTTGGTCGTGCTGGTAGTTCTCACACTAATATCAAGCAAGACATCATCTATGTCGAGGCTGCCAGCAAGCGTCAAGCTCTTTATGATTTGCTTCTATCAACCCCACCTGCTCGTACCATCATCTTCGTCAACACCAAGCGTGCTGCTGACGAAATCGATGATTTCTTGTTCAACAACGACCTTCCTTGCACATCTATTCACAGCGATCGTACTCAACGTGAGCGTGAAGACTCTATTCGTGCTTTCCGCAATGGAAAGATGCCTATCTTGATCGCTACTGGCGTTTCTGCCCGTGGGTATGTTTAACACACCATTCCTTACTTTTCATACAATGATGTGAATGTCCTTCAAGTTTATCCGCTAACACAGACTCCAGTCTCGACGTACATAATGTGATGCATGTCATCAACTTCGATTTACCATCCAATGATCATGGCGGCATTGAAGAGTATACCCATCGAATTGGTAAGCAAATTCTACTTCAACTTAATTTTGCAGCTGGCTAACCGTTGAATGATCAGGTCGTACCGGTCGTATTGGTAACATGGGTCTTGCAAGCTCGTTCTATAATGATCGCAATGAGGATATTGCTGAAGCTTTGGTCAAGACATTGTTGGAAACTCGCCAACCAGTTCCTGACTTCCTTGAGGCTTATCTTCCTGAAGGTTTTACCATGGATGGCCAAACCGGTGATCTCGCAACTCTCAATTTTGATGATGATTCAGATGATGAAGAGGAAGGTGCCGAGAATGCTGAGGGTGGTGCTGAAGGTGGTGGTGCCTGGGGAACAGACTATGCTGCTACTGGTGGTGGTTGGGGTGTCGCTGAAGCCACTGAAGCTGCTCCAGCTGATGATGCTTGGGGAGCTCCAACTTCCGGCGGTAACGGATGGAATTAAATCATTTTCACAAGTCGTGATAGGTTTTGATTTCGACATCTATCCTACACGTTTATGTTATTGACATTTCAGATGTCTCTAGCAATCTGCTTCTATTTGTCCTCTATTTGATGACATATGTGGACAGGGACGGCCTTGCTTTGCACAAGGGCTCTCTGCCTGTTATGTTAAATTTGTATGCCTATACTTAGGCCGGAGTTGCCTTGGGGGCGGGAATGGCCTTGCATTGGAACAAGGATTTCCTGCCTGGTATGGATGCATAAAATATGGGGTTTCAATTTTCAATTTTAAGCAAAATCATAAAACAGGACAGTTAATAAAATAATATTTTGTTCTACATGAATTTGAATTCTTACTCGTGCTTTCAGGCTGTAGCATTACTACCTCCCACCTCTAGATTGAACTTTGATAACTTCTTTAACGTAGCTTGTGATAGTAAGTAAGGGTATGGAGACTGATCGAGAGAGTAGTGCTGATAGAAATGCATTCTTTCCGGGAGAAGACCTCCAATCGAGGAATTCATGTATAGGCCTTGCACCGTATTTCAAGTTGTCAACAATCCGTTTCGGATTTGGCTCAGATATCCATTTGCGTCTATCAGATACCTCGATATTGCTGTCGTGTATGAGGGATCTCCTAAAATTCTTCCTTGTTCATGCCACAAGATACTCCTCGATAGCGAAAACATACATTCAACCCATGGATGGAAAAATCTCTTTCGAACAATCTCTTCCCTCTGTGGCGTTCAGAAATACCGAAGCCCAAATACTCAAGCCAGAAACTTCAATTATCTATTCTTCCGGTTTTACGAAAAGACCTACGTACTCTACTTCACTTGTGCTGGCTGATGATGTGTTTCCGCATTGGGGATGAATTCATATCAGGTTTTCTTCTGTGCTATACTTACATGAAAAGTGTTTTGGTTTCTAGTCATCGAAACTTGCTAATCTGTTGACCCCCCTGAGTGTGGGAAGTGATAGCTGGGTCTCGGTGTCTCATATGCATGTCTATCTACTCTCTCTTCACTGGGCAATGTATTTATCTTTGCGATCACAGAACTCTAGGGTTTGAGGAAATTCACTGGAGAAGTGATGTGGTAAGATTGAATAATTTCACTCATTCACATGAAGGCATCCGAAAAAATGTAGATTTGATACATGTATATAGGTAGCTGGATAGTTCCAAGTAACCTCTGACATGAATTATGACAGCATACAGGTATACGACTGCAACCAGGTACAGTCAGACTAGCTCACCCCGATATTGACATGAAATCTATTGATTGCCATTTAAATTCACTACTTCAGTTGTAACAATAGCCACAGCCATATTTAGGAACAACCAATCGTCTCGCACTAAAATGAAACTCTCTGGAGAACTTACATACACTTCAGCACTCCAAGTTCTTTACAAAAAAATACCATCGAAAGTAAGGACACAACATTGATCAGCAAGTCCTAAAATCCTCTTCCTTTTTCTCTAGGGCTTTCCTGTATGACATTGGTCGACCATTCCATCCTTGCTAAACAATGGCAATTCTCAATTCGAACACGCAGCTCGCGTTCACAGCGTCAATCTTCATTCTTTTGCTTCTCTCTATTCTTGCTATTATCCTCCATACCTCGGTCTTAATCTCTATTTCTTGGAGCTCATTAGGTGTAACTGAAACCATCCATTTTGACTCCAAAGATTTCGGCATTTATGTTCTTCCAGAGCACTTCGACGCATCCAGTTCCAAGTTGGCGCTGATATCTAGCGTTATATCTCTCGTCACATCTGCAGCTTGTCTAGTATTCTCCACGGGATACCGGACTAAGAATAAACGAGTAAGACCCGCAATGATCTACATTTGTTGCAGAATAAATGCTAATCATCCATAGACTTACCAATTCTCTCCTGTTTCAATCCTTAGATTGTCTCTGCTATTCAACACACTACTATCCTTTATCGCAGTAACATATCTCCACATCTCATACATCCAATCCGCAACATACGATCCGGAACGTACTCATCGTGGACACTACCACGAAGGAACGTTCGATTTCGAAGCTTGGACGTGTCAGGTTGTGAGGTATTCAGATGTGTATTCGTATGCGAAGTGTAGGGATGCGAGAGCGGGACGGGTGGTGCAGATTCTGATTTTTGTGGTTGCGGTTGTGGTTGTGGCGAGGAGGGTTGGACGGTGGGAATTGAGAGAGGGCTGGAGGGGGGAGCGGGTTGGGGTAGATGGGGATGTGGGAGAGAAGAGTGGTGGGGTGGTGGATTGAGTTGTGCTGTTTTGAGATGTTGGTTCTGGGTTACTGCAGGTTACATGATCAAAGGAGAGGAAAGGAAAGAAATGTGGGATAAAATTGTAGATCCACTACCGGAATTATTATCATCGGCTCAGGCATTCAGGAGTTTCCACGTCTAATACCTTTTTGCTAGTCTTTCTTTGCATCCAAATAATTTTTGGATTTCTAGAAATGTTCGTTTCACTACTTTCCAGATTTCCAGATTTCCCAAGTACCAACTCATAATTCTTCACAACTCTACTAAATACCTATTTTCACTTCCGCTTTCGAAGCCGTCACTCCAATCTGCACTTTACATGCAGCTACCCTGTAATAGTACAATGCAGTACTACTTTAATCCCCAAACTGGTATCTAAATACGTACGCAGTTGTTGGTTTATGTTATATGTGGATATCGTCATGTTGGGCTGATATTGGTACTTTGGCGTACTTATATCCTCGATTATCTCCCAGATAGAAAGTCAAGAATGAAAAATTTTTCTTCCACTTCTTCTTTTATTTGGCTTGTCGGTAATAGGGTAAATGAGTTTTCAACTATCTCTCCATCATTCTACAAATTGACCTTGCAACCTACCATTTCTATATCTTGAAACGATGATATGACGTACCTCCGTAGAGAATCATGCAGGTCCTAAGGCAGGATATTTCAGATTTGATAAACCTCGAATCCTTATCGATATGCTAGATGAAAGGACCCAGGTATGCCCAGATGCATTGTTTGGCGAATATCCCGTAAGTCATATTTGTAATTCTAACTCCCTGGCTCCTTATCAGATATCCACTCTGTATGAATATCTCGTGCTCCTCGTCTACTTTCCTTGCAGCCTTGGTTTCCTCCCTCTCGTCCCAAATGGGCATTCACTCACATACTCGTAGATATCCTTGATCAATTACTCACAGGGTTATCGCAAAATAACCTATGCACAATTAGCAAATGCGGTAAATGGAGCCACCAAATGGCTTACCGAGGAATTGGGCCCCAGGAAAAGGGCTTCTGACATTGTGTTATATGGGATGGTATGATTTCCGATATGTGGTTTTTATTTTGCGGGCTGTGAAGGCGGGGCATAAGGTAGGTTTTATTTATTTGTATGGGACTGGAAAAAGCTGTAGGTGCTTGAAGTGAGGAATCATACGAAAGAAGGAGGAGAAAAAAATGAGGGTAATTGTAGTCAAAACCTGAAAGCTGACGGGTGAAATATAGCTTCTCCTCACATCGCCCCTCCTCACCGCCTCAGCAACGACTCATCTCTTCACTACCATGTCTTGCAAAGTGCTTTTAACCATCTCTCCCCAACCTCCAACTGTAGCCCCAGTTGAAACTTCACGATTATCTCCGTGTCCTCACGATTCCTTCTATCGAGGAGCTGCTCAATACCACTTACGAATATTTTCCCTATGAGAAAATATTTGAAGAGGCTAAAGGGGAACCATTAGTTGCACTTCATACATCTGGGACTACTGGGCTTCCAAAACCAGTAATCTATACTCATGATTATGCGGCTGCTTATGTACGGGCGTTGCAATTAGAGCCGCCAGAGGGATTTGAGTCTTTGGATAGAAAGAGTGAAGGCGGGAGGGTGTTTTCGCTTACTGCCCCTTTTCATGTGCGTTTCTTCCTTACTTGCAAGCTTCATTTACGCGTTATAACCATCACCTTATTGGCTTACGACACCATATTCTAGACTTCAGCCATCTGCATCATGATTGCAGCAATAGCAAATCAGACAACCTACATTTTTCCACCCGCGGCCACAATTCCCACTGCGGCTCTTGCAGTGGAAGGACTCAAATACACGAACGATGTCGTGGGTATTCTTGGTGGACCCCCACTAGTAGCCGATTGTGCTAAAACCCCAGAGCTTCTCGATTTCTTCGCAAGTCACGTCGGATTAATGTGTTATGGGGGCGGAGATGTAGCACAAGCATTGGGAGATATCGTTTCTACCAAGCTGGATCTATATACATCTCACGGATCCACGGAATCCGTAAGCTACCCTTTGATTCGCAAAATCGGGGACTGGGACCCGAAAGATTGGAGATACTTTCAGGCGCATCCAGCTGCTAGATTACAGTTTCGACTTCATCCTGAAGGAGAAAATCTGTACGAAGCGTATATTGTGCGGAACCCAAAACCTGAGCAGGAACAACCGGTTTTTAAACTCTTTCCTACGCTTCAGGAATTTAGAACAAAGGATCTGTATTCTCCTCATCCCACTAAACCAGATCTCTGGATTTATAAAATGAGATCAGATGATATGATTCCTCTCTCTAATGGCCAAATCGCAAACCCATCAATCATGGAACATGTGGTCTTTGACTGTACAGGTATTAAAGAAGCCGTGCTGCTTCCTGTCCAGAAGATCGGCTTGGAGAATTATATTACGTGTATTGCTCTCCTTATCGAACCTAATTCTGAAGGGTTGTCTAATGAGCAGAAGGACGACTTGACTCAAGAACTTTGGCCGATTGTTGAAAAGACAAATTCGTACTACAGAACGAATGCCTTTGTTGAAAAGAAGCGCATCTTATTTGTGGAACCACGAAAGCCATTGGCTAGGACGGCAAACGGGACTATTAGTAGAAAGAGGGTTTTGGAAGATCACAAGGAGGAGATTGATAAACTTACGTATGTTATGAGGGTTTCTGTCGGGCTTGAATCTCTGCTCTCTCTTCATGGCGGAAATTGTTCAGCAATAGCTTGAACTCTCAAACTCAAAGAGTTTATCTTAACCTTTCACTTCGGGGCAAGAATTATTATTGAAGATCCGCCAGAACGTACTCAATATGAGAGCCCATGAGCATGCGTAGGCACGATTGAGATTGAGAAAAGTAGGTTCTATCAATAGGACGCATGGTATTATTCCTGAGAGTGATTTGGAAATGTAGAAGATGAGACTTATGGTAGATCTACAACTAGCGCTTATTTAGATGCAATCTTAATGCGATGGCGAGAGAAAAATGACTGAGTAAAGCAAAAGTGATGGCCACGGGAGTACAACCAACCAGCTGATGTCAACGACTTTGAATTTTTACCAGCGTTGTGGAATGAGAGATGAAGAGGTCAAGAAAGAGAGACAACAAGATATCTGATACCGAAAGCTATCAGAAGTGCAATGAGTGATTAGACCTATTCGTTTTGGCTGACTTCCACGTAGAGTAAATAAATATCACAAGTCTGGGTCAGACGACAATACTCTTAACTCCCTTGCATGCAATTCCATACATTCTAGTTTGTTTGACTTCACACCTCTGGTATATGCTTTGTCCGGAGATGGTTCAAAATCTAGATGTGCAACATAACCATGAAATTATCACCGAAAACTTCTCCGGCTGAGGTTTGCGTACTGCGCGGAGATTGTTCATAATCCAGACATGCAACAAATCTAGTTAGAGTCTTAAGGTCACACTTCCTCAGCACTCGTGTGTGAAATGCGCGGAAATCTTCCTGAATTCAGACGTGCAATAGTATCAATGAGAGGTTTATGATTGATCAGCTCGTGCTCAAAATCTTGCCACGTCTCACCCTAAATAGTCAAAAGTACGTAGTGTCATGGAATCTTCGGGCCTCTCTTTTCTCCTCTGGAACTTCAGACAGCTCGGAGAAGGGCTAAAATTTAGACGTGCAACAAGAATATCTTAAACACATACGAATACAGATGATTGCCATGCTCGTGAATTTCCCCTGTTGAGATTTCCGAAGAAATGTGTCTTGGCCGAATCTAGTATAGGTCTTACCGAGCGGACCTATGAGAATCCGATATTCAGCAGAATCCTGATCCACTAATTCCGCATATGCCGTGAGGGCGTGAAGCGAGAAGAGGCGAGGGGAAAGAAACTAAAAGTGTGTAAAGTAATGAGATTAGGTGCTATGTATACGGCACGCACGGTACGAACGCATGTAGTGGATGAATCTTCCAGCCTGTTAAGTAACCTAGGTAGGTAATTAAACGCACGATTATAATTCTTAGGCCCGAGAGAATGTGTTGATGATATAGACCCTTAGAGTAGAAAAACGAAGCTTGGCTTGCATCATTGGAAGGAAAGGGGAAAGTTGGGCATTGACTCTGAAATAGAAACCCCATTCATCAAGGGACAAGTAGGGCAAAATTAGAAAGAAAGTGACTGTAGTTTTTCAACATTCATCATTGGATCTCTTTGGCTGGTAGAAATTGATATAACTTCAGTCAAAGGGATGATGCTTCTGGCTCCAATTATATTCACAGGATCCTGAGTACAATAGTACAATAGGTGGTACTTAAAAGCAATTCGTTGAATAGGAACCATTTCACAACAATTCAATGAATAGTATGAGGGTTGTTGATGCCAACCAACATGTGTAATTGAGACTTTGAGAGACAAATATGTACAAGACAGTATTGATGAATGTCTTGTGCTGCTTCCATAAAGTGTCTTGAGATCGTACAGTAGGTAAGGTACGGTAGGTAGGTATGTATACCTAGGTAGTTTATGTTATGGTTCCCTTTGTGATGTTTTGATGAGATGAGACTGGCATGGATGTTGTAATCAATCATTAATAAACTAGCGCCAAAGTTCATGTGATTAGATAACCAGCCTTGTGAGAAGCTCAGACCTACTAAATTGAACTTGTCGCGTCTCCATCTGAACAACCTCAATTCTAGATCAACAAAGTGAACTTTTGAGCCTGCATTCAATTTTTTGTCAAGTCCAGCAGCTAAGTCACTCTGATTATTTATCACACCAATAACCCAACGGGGATTACTACCACATATTATCCGAGCTAACCAACAATAATTCGCAAGAATGCCACCCTTCAAGGATGAGCACATTCTTATTATTGCGCCTGGCTCACAAACAACTCTTGCTCAACTAGGTCTTCCTGAATCCTTCACTCCACCACAACGAAGATTTCCCACTCGTATGTTTCTAGCTCCTGATGGAAAAACCTATGAGCCATACAAAATTCGCCCAAAAAAGAAAGATGTCTCCGCTACAACAAACGGCGATACCGAGATGGGTAGAATTAAAGAAGATAAGGTAGATGAGGAAGAAGAATTAGAAGAAGTCCCTGAGGATGATGAAGGCGCTATTTGGCCATTGAAAGGTTTGTCTATCTGTTTCTTGCAGGCCTTACATATACTGATACAATGTAGAGGGTCGAATCGAGAATCTTCCGGCCTTTTGCGCTTTTCTACATCACGTTCACAATCAATTATCACCAACTCTTCACACACCTGTGATGTTAATCGCACAACCTGCTTGGACAGCCAAGAATCATGAAGACCTCACTCAATTCATATTTGAAAAGTTCAGAACTCCTGCGCTTTGTATTATGGACAGCGCATTGGCAACTTCATATGCGTTTGGAATCGCAAACTCAACAGTCATTGATGTAGGATTTGAAAAGGTTGACATTACTGCGGTTACGGATTTCCAAATATCTGGCAGAGGAAATATACCACAGTCGGGTGGAGAGGCAATGACATTACGCTTGCAAGAGTTACTCAAATCGAAGGACTTTACGAGGGATATGGCAGAACAATTGAAGAAGAGTGCAATTTGCGAAATATTACCTGTGGGGACTCCTCTACCGGGTGGTGAGGAGAATGTAGAAGTCGTAAGCAACCCTGCCGCTGCAGCTTCCACTGGCGCCCCATCGTCTGGACCGAATGTTAAGGTTGCAGAAGCACCTCGCGGACCAGGACAAAATACCGACGTGGGTGAAGAAGATACCATCAATGGTGTCGATGTTGCAGAAGATGATGGTGTTTTAGACGTTGCCAGTATTGTGGCAAGCGGGAAAACTCAAGAATACCTCGCAAAGATTGAAAAGGAGAAAGCTTCAAAAGCTTCTAAGAAGGCTCAGAAGGACAAAGAAGCAGCGGAGGCGGCAGCAGCTAAGCCAGTGAGGTTACCAAATTCGAAGAGACCTCGCGCTACGTTTCACTACGAATCATCACTTCCTGAGCCAGATGCAAAACGCCAAAAGACACCCGAGCCAATAACCACAGCGAACCATGAGGGTGTACCATCTCCTAACGGTATAGCCACCGATGCTCCCGTTGAGGCTACGTCAGGTACCGACCCCGTAGATGAAACTGTAGCTCGTGAGCTAGCAAAGACAGCACGCAGACAGAAAGCTTGGGAAGATGAGCATCCGGATCGCATGAGAAGAGATATTGACATCGGCTTAGAGAGATTCCAAGCAGCAAGTGAGAGTTATATGGACGCTATCGCCGACACTGTCTACAGGACCATCCTCTCCGTCGACGACATCTCCAAACGTCAAGATGCTTGGGATTCTTTGATCATCTGTGGATCAGGATCAAAGGTCAGAGGCTTCAAAGATGCGCTCATTGCAATCCTCAATAGTCGATATCTGATTTCGCCAAGCTCTGCAACCATGTTTATGAGTGAACTCCCTTCTAACCTACCAACACCATCTGGCACAGGTTCAATGACACCAAATGCTTCCTTTTCCTCGACACCACACCCAGTACCCTCAGCCAACGCAGTTAATCCTTTACTCCTCGCAGCGACTACCGCATCTAATCCTGCACTTAATCCTAACATATCTTCGTTCAACAGCGGTGCAAATGCTCAGCATTCATCACACTCTCAGTCACCCACTAGCATCAAACTCGCCACTCCCCCAGGATACTTCCCAGAGTGGAAGACTTATGAAGAGGCCGTGTTCTTAGGATCTCAGGTAGCTGCCAAGGTCATTTTTGTTGTAGATCAAGGTCTATCCAAGGGGTTCTTGTCACGAGTTGATTTCAACGAAGAAGGACCAACTGCTATTCATCAAGTGTAAGTTTCTGTTTTCCTTGAACCATGATATATGTGCCTTGTACTGATACGGAAATAGTGGTCTTGTGTATTAAAAGAACTGCGAAAGTGGAGTATGTGGTAATGCATTTGGGAGAAAAGAAGAGAATGATGATAAATTTACAAACAAAAAGTATACCCATATTTTCATCAAAGCTTATTTATTCATGTTTGTAGTAATAAAATGAATATCCCTTTGTTTCTATTCACCTTTGATGTACTAAATAACTTGAGCTGAGGTATTTGTGAAGAAGTAAATTCATAAGTATTTTAACTAAGCAGCCGATTTGAGACAAGGCCCCCCCGAAAAGAAAATTCCAACTCCCCTCTCTCTAACATGCAGTTATGCCTCTCAGCTCTTTCGCCTCCTATGTCCGCTCCCGACATTTTACCACCTCCGAAGAGGCTCTACCTCTCTCGTACCGAACCTAGTAGTGAAACCCCCGAATTGGCCGTTTTTATATTGATAGATTTGGTCAATCATTTGAGTCTTATGAGAAGAGTGGGTCTCAAGACGGTTGGTCAAGTGAGAATAGGGAGGGGCGGAGTGTGGTGAGAGACGCTTAACGTTGTCTTTATCAATTACCGCTTTTGGAACTGAATTGGTTGTCTTTTTATTCGATTTTCAACAGAGATTGAATAGAAAAAAGCCAGTTGGAGGCCCTTCCCACCTCTTCTTTCCTCTTCCGTCCTTCCTCGTTTTGGATTAATAACTAAAACGATTGATTCAAGTTACATTAAAGGAGTGGACATCCGTGTATTTCTCAGCCTTTTGGAGAGGTGGGCTTTATGGGAAGGGGCAGATCAATGTACGCAGGTGAGTTGACCATACTCCTTCCTTGTCTTTTATTGCCTACCTACTACCTAGTACCTAATACTTCTTAGGTATTATTAGTAGGGTAGATGCAACCGACTCCCAATCACGCTTTCTTCTGGCTAGCTTAGCAAATTCACTACAGCGCGCTAAATTTTTAGGCAGGTCAAACTTTATTCAATTCGCGTCGCCTTTCTTTTAAATTTATTTAATTTTACCACGGAGCCCTTTTCTTTCGTAAAACTCACCTGACAACTCAACATCTACCTCTTTTACAACCACCTTCTCGAAACCTAGGTACCTGGAAAACTTGTAAGTATTATTGCCTTTCTCCAAGCCCCTCACCCTATTCAAATCTTTATAATTATCTTTGTGCCAAAACTCTAGTTATTGCTTTGCTGGATTTTGTTTTTCCAGTTTACCCACCCAGAGTTGTCAACCATCTGATGAGATGTACTGCCCCATAAATCTGAGTTTTTGCTAATGCTACTTACAAGAACTAGTTCAACATGAAGCCACCATCTCGCCCTGTAAGGAAGGCTACGAACAGGGTTACAAAGCCGAAATCGAAGGCATTGACCAAAAAGAAGAATACCACCAATGCCAAGAAGAACACTCCTCAGCCAGAGGCGGCCAAGTCTATTGTAACGAATCCAGTTGATCGAATTTATAAGACTGTGACTTTGGAAAGTAACGATATCGAAGATGGATTATGGATGATGCGCAGACTTGGCAATGGTAAATATGAAGCTGTTAACCTTAATGATGCTGCCTTCGAAGATATCTGCTCAGAAGAGAATGAGGCAAGAATGGCTTCCTCTCCGCAAAGCCTCGAGGTTTTCAAAGCGAGTCAGAAGTCGATAAAAGATGTTTCATTGAAGCTGGATAGAGCTATCTTTACCGCAAGTATGTATTTGACTCGGCGTTCGAAGACAATCGATGCACCCGGGCAGAATTAACATTTTCGCTACAGGTGGAAAGGTCTTCCGATTCAAGAAGCTCCCTATCGAGTTACGATACAAAATTTACGAGTATGCACTGATTTCAGAAACTGGTTTACACCCCGGCTACTCCTCCTGCAACAGTTTCAAATTACCAGGTGTTGCCCTTGGTCTTCTTGCCTCCTGCCGCTCTATCAATGCAGAGTGCATGCAGTTCTTGTGGAAGAACACTTTTGACCTCAATGCTTGCAGCATAAAGCGCCTCAGAGAGGTTAAGGAGACTTTAATCCAGAATGCCCGTAATTTCAAATACGAATGGTCTGGTAGTGGTTCTGGTCATTCTAAGGATATGCTCATTCTCGGAATGCTCGCCTCTTGCGAAAATATCGATACTCTGCATCTTGTATTGTGGGGATCTTGTGTAGATGGTCGCCGCGCATGGTACAATCGCAAACCACAGCATCTGTATCAGAATGACGCCACCGTTCCTGCCGTCGTTCAAAAATTCAATAAAAGCAATGGTTTCGATAAACTCGTTAGTCTGCATGACCTTAAAAAGGTCATTGTTACGAAGCACTGGACTTTCACCGATGGTAGTGGCTACAATAGTTTGACCGACGTAGAATTGAAAGCTTTCGAGAAGTTTTTGAATGATAAGCTTACAACGCCAGTAGCACCACCTGTGGTAAGTCCCTGATCCTGTCAGTATATTCTCCTGGGTATCCTTTTAACCACATCTAAAGGTCATCGCTCACCTACCTTCCACTCCAACAAGAAAGTCGACCAGAATCCTGAAGAATGCCAAACCACTCAAATATGTCCCGGATCCTTTTAGCGAAGATGAGGAGGGGTTTTGGGATGAGGATGAGGACGAGGGTGGTGATGACGATGACGATGACGAAGAGGAATGAGATTCTCAAAATCCGAATCATTTCCGGACATTGCGGTTCTTAGCTTGGTCTGTTCATGCTTGAGGATTTGGGGCTATGTTGTCTGATATCGGGCTATGAGACTTTGATGCGCTGATATTGCGAGGGGTTTACACTTTATGTTATCTAATATGGGGTTATGAAGATTCATTCTCGAAGAGGCCTACTGTTGACGAGAAAGAATCGTATAGTAGCGCTGTGAAAACGTTACAACTTACCCAAGAAGGGAGAGCGGGTTTCAAGCGAGGATATCAACTTTCATACTCAATAATGGGGGCGAGCAATGGCTTGCTGAATAGCAACAGCAACAGTAGTCTACATAATGTTAATAGTCGGCTTATAAGCCTCAAAGCACTTTAGAGTTGACAATCAATTGACGTTTTAAGTGCCTCATATGAAGCATATTATATACCTGTAGTGCCGTATAACATTCTTCAATATACAAATCTCAAATTTGACAGTCGAACGAAGCATCAAACCATTCCTCGGACCGTTGGATATTCGACAGAATGCTGTGCCTGGTAGATAATCAGAAATTATTTTGGTTAGTGATCTATTGTATCGTCCATTACATGCATGCTTGCTTTAACTGTACTTTTTTGACTTGGCCCTTCGAGGGGATCAGGGGTTTAGCTTTTGGTGTGGGGTATAAAATTTAGCGTTGATGGTCCAAGCATAATCAGATCCGTGTAGCTTCAAGATTTCTAGATTCACAAACTCAGCAATTTATTCCTACCTATTTAAACATATTTCATTTTCATTTATCTTGCCATATCATAGTACTTGATCGCAAAATAACAAAATGTCAGTCGATGGGCAATCGCCACGAAGAGGCTCTACATCCTCAGCAAATACACCAATCCTTCCGCCAGTATCAGCATTTGCGCAAAAGCGCGCTTTAGAAGATGATCATCAACCTGCAGTATCATCACCTCTCAATCCAGAATTCAAAGTTCAAAAGACTGGAGATGAAACACCAGGTGGCATTCGTGAACGAGCTTCGAGGGCTAAGAAAGAATCATTAAAGAAGAGAGAATCGAAGGCAGGATCGCTCGCGCCAGAAGGAAGTGCAAGAGCTACTCCAGATCCAAGATCAAGCTCTTCCAACAGAAAGAGAGCAACAATCAATTGCGTTACTCCTCTACGATACAAGATACCTCCACCGAAACTACCAGATTTCGAAGCTCCTCGTGGACCGACTCTCGTTCCTTCGCATACCAAAACCGCCCCAGATGGTACTGAAATCCAATTCCATGAGACTACTGATCAGTAAGTTTTACGGCACATACTGTATAGAGATTTAAGCTTATATATATGTAGCGTATATAACAAGAAGAACTTTCGATATACCCGTGGCATAGCAGACCCAGCTTTTCCTTCCATTCTTTACTATCGACAAACCGAAACGGAACCTTTCGGTGCTCGATTAAGTTTTGAAGATTCAGCTCCCCATATGATGATGGATGAATCGGCGAGACATATTACAACAGATAAGGGCTTCAGAATGGCGAAGGCTAATGTGGGGATAAGGGAAGGTCGTTGGTATTGGGAATGTAAGATCACAAGTGGTGTGCCAAGGCCTAAAGCAGGAGAGCCAGCGCAAGAGTCGCATGGACATGTTCGTATGGGTTTCGCAAGAAGAGAAGCAGCTCAAGATGCGCCAGTTGGATTCGATGCTTATAGTTATGGTATCCGGGATGTAGCTGGACAAAAAGTATGGATGTCTCGACCCAAGGACTTTTTTCCTGTAGGAGAATCTATTTATGAAGGAGATGTTATTGGGCTAGAGATCAATCTACCTTCCGAAAAATTACATCGAAAAGTCGTCGAAGGGAATTACAACCCGGCAGTCGACCTCACTGATGAAGATGACGGCGGAATGGAACGAGCAGATATGATACGAGATCGAGTACCTATTCGATTCAAAACTCACCTCTACTTCGAACAAATCGAATATTCCACATGCAAAGAGCTAGAAGAACTCATGAACCCATCACCAGTCATATCATCGACTGGGGGTGTCGCATCTGCAAGTCAAGATCCCGGGCCAACTCATCCTGTACCAGCTCTCCGCACTCTTCCGCACTCATCTATCAAAGTCTACAAAAATGGAGAGCTGATCGGAACACCATTTACGGATCTCTTATCCTTCCTCCCACACGCCTCGAAACCACAACTTCAAGTTGGGGCCAGAGAAGGTCTTGATGATGGGATGCTCGGTTATTTCCCCGCCGTGTCAGTCTTCCGCGGCGGTGCAGCAGAAGTTAATTTCGGTCCTCAATGGTGGTATCCTCCACCAGGTTCGAGCGCAGAAGATGATGTGGATATGGTGAATGATGAACCCTCTCTACCCAAAATTAGAGCAGCGAGCGATCGATACGATGAGCAAATAGTAGAAGATATTCTTTATGATATTGTTGACGAAGTTGATTTCTGGATTAGAGATGGAGGGGATAGTGGGAAGGGTAAAAAGAGGGACTTACAGTTCGCCGACGGAGGGGCGGCAAATGGCGGGGGACTGGGAGGTGGAGATGCGGGTGGGGAGATTAAGGAATTGGTGCAGGATGATGAGTAGGTTGGTGGGGAACTTTGTGCAGTGAGCAGCTCTGGAGATATTGTGCAAGGCGGAATGGGAATTTTCTTATTTATGGATATAGGTTTGAAAACAGGCACGGACACGGACACGGGCATAAATGGCGTTTGCTTGGTGCTATGTAAATAGGAGTGTTAATTTGCTGGGCATATATTTCTTAGATGGTGGTCGGTAAGTGTGCAAATGGAGCTGATGTGTTTTATCAGGAAATGGGAGAGGGCATAATGATGGGGCAATATAGGGATATAATAAATAACAAGATGTGAGTTGCCAAAGAAGCAGGGGAATCGAACTTATTAATTATAGTTACTCTAATTATATATAGTGACAAAAGCGTTTTTGACGCTTCCCCGGGCATGGGTGATGGATAAGTTTAATATAATTACTCCGTCCGTAGATGTCTGCTTAGACTCCTTCTGAATAGATAGAAATAGGAATACGATAAACAAGTTTGTTGTGGAATTGTTACTTGTGCTGCCAGACAGTATGCAAACTCAGGGGCTAGATGATAAACTACAAGATGGTAAACTATAAGAGGACTAGCCAGATTTTCTCAGAAACAAAGCTGCATACTTTCTGGGGACCCTTTTCTGGCAGCAAGAGTATCTATGTTTTGATATCAGGGGTTTTTGTGATACGAGTGAATACCACTAGTGAAATCGAAACGCGTACTGTACTGTGCACTCTCCTCGCCGGCTCGGTAGGCTCACCGTGGACGGAAAAACCAAGCACATCAAACTCGCTAAAATCGAAAATCTTGTAAAAATACTATTATTTTGAAATTGAATAACAAATCAAAAACATATTAATGATTGATAATTAGAGATAAATCATAATTTGTAAAATTTCTGATATTTCTGTATAATTTACATATAAAAATACCGATAATTTGAGTTAATAAAGAGTTTTGGAGATGTGATATATTTCTAGTGTACTAGTTTTTCCGTCCACGGGTGAGGTAGGGACTGCTGGCACTAGAAACACCACACGGTGAGAGCTCGTGGTTATTTCCTCTTAATTTATTATTATAGATAAATACCGGGCTATCCACGTTTGCAGTACGTATACCCAATCTAACGAGCAAAGGAATTCCAATAAAATCAATTCCAATTATGAACGGTTATCAATCCTCGGTGCCGAAACCATTACTCCGTAGTTGGAGGTCTGGGAGCTCGGGGAGATAAGGCGCGCGGTGAGTACCTGATGCGAGTACGAGGGGCTGAACACCTGGTTCCGGGAATTCGAGATCCACAAGGCTGCACACGATCCTTGAAACTTGGACTTTGGAGTCTTGGACTGGACTGGATTGGGAACTTGGGAAGACTTATTATTAATGCATGCCGGTACTTGGAATGGGATATGGATGTTCTCCGCTCCCGATTCCCGTTTCAGGATTCCATTGATGGGTGTGAAGAGGTGATCGGGGTGTGAGCTTTACAGCCGTTGAGTTTCTTTAGTGTAGCGGTACGTTTCCTGATATGATATTCATCTCCAAGGCTTATGTGTAGAGAAAATCCTTGGGTACCTATATTGTGTAGTCAATGATCTGAGCCTCGATCTTTATTTTTATCCTCAAGTTGTTCTATTCCGTCGCCATCGGTGGTAATCTAGTGGTTCTCTGACTAAGTTTGATGAAGTTTATTTCTGATTTATTTCTGATTTATATTCGATTTATATTTGATCTATATTTGATCTACAAGCTAATAGGTACACATGCCACGAAATATCCACACAAATATCGATGAATATAATCAGGCTTTATGAGATTCGATATACATACATATTATATTATCCCAATTGGCAGAGAAATACTTGAATTGAGATGTCCGAGTAATTCCTAAATTCCTCGAAGACTAAAGCTATCCATCTAACTATCTATCTATATATCTACTCGAGCACAGGAACTTGAATAAATCCCTGCACTCATTCCTATATTGTGTTAAAGAAAAGAGAACCGAGCCCTTCGATAAAGTATCTACCCCCTGTATTAATCTACAGTCCTAGTAATTCCGTCCTGCCAGCCTATTTACGTAGTGGTTCGCTTATGACAACTGGAACGTGTTAGCTTTTTAGTCCAGTTCCCCATTTGGAATTTGATAGGGAAAACTTTATTTGATCCTCAAACCAAGATGAAAAGACTTGTTAGTGAAATTCGATTTTTTACAGAGTATAATATCCAACAATAAGGCCCTTCAATTCTATATACCCCCTTGTACCAATCTATTTTGCTTTCCCTAAATGTTAGCTCGCCAGCCAGTAAGGCTACTGCCGCTTCATCTTTAAGCTTTGAGAGGGTGTCAAATTGAGCCTCTACTCAACCTCAAGTGGAGGTGTCTAGAAAGACTTTGAATACTATAAGCAGTTCGGATAAGGTAAAGAAGTCTATCCGAGTGCTTTTGATGACATCCATGACCTCTCTACTGCCATCGATATCTTCCTTTACTTAGCTCAAGTGGAAATTACAATAAAGGGTCTACATCTACCCACAAATTTACCCATATATTCTTTATTTTTCGGCATTCTTTCCTTATTAGCTCGGTCTTTTCGCAACTTTTCGAATCAACCGATTCGAAAGGGGTCAACATCATTCTGACACAAGACTAAACCTGAGATTTTGAAAGATTCCTAGAGTTGATCTGCCGCTCTTGGAGCTTCCATTTGACATGGATTGTAGAACACCAAGACACCGTTCGTCTTCATTAATAATCTATTCATTACGTACTTCGAGCAAAGTCAGCTGATTGGAACACAGGAACTGCATGTGATGCATGCAAACGAATGAAGGTATACATGATTAACGTCGTCTTGTTTTCCACATTTTACTGATGATCATCAGATCCGGTGCGAATGGGATCAGGAAGCAAAATGCAATCGCTGCCATGGACGAGAGATGGAGTGCACTGTCACGACCAAGGAGCGGAAAAAGAGAGAGAGAAAGAAGTATGAGGTAATCTCAATCGTAATCAACACATCTAACTGGTTTATAGGGGTAATCATATCTCTCTCTTAGAAGGTAGGCTGAAACGTATGGAGCATGCTATGACAACTTCAGGGCTCAGTATCGATGCCTCTGGCTTTGAAAGACAGACATCAGAGGAGATAACCGATCAAGCCGGGATGTTTGAAAAGTTCTCTGCACTCACTATAAGTAATACTGGAAGTGAAAATTTTAGGGGCAAGTCTAGATCATATTTCCCGATGAATTGCTCTTATTAAACATCATCAGGTGCTGCTTCTGGATTTTCCATGCTTTCACCAGAAGGTCTTCAACTTATCACCAAAATGACTGGGAACAACGATTTTGCAAATTTTATGGCTTCTACAAACTATACAACAATGAACCAATACTCCGTATCCTCATCAATATGGCATACGATGCCTGATGATGAACACAAACTCCTTCCCCCCAGGGAAGTTGCAGATAAGATTTTAGAATGTAAGTTTATTGCTCATTTCTTATCAACACAAAGTAACTCGTGTTCTCAGTTATTTTTGATAGAATGATGATCACATGGCCCCTATTTGACCGAAAGAATTTCATGGAACGGTACTCACGCCAATATCCGGTCAAATGTTCAGAAGACCCTGCTTGGTACGCATGCCTCAATATCTGCTTTGCTCTTGCTGCGATCATGCGCAAAGAAGAATTGCCTGGAATTTCACCTCAAACACCTCAAAATGCAAAGTCTCCTAGGCATGGAGAACCGGAAAACCTGACTTGGTGGAGATGGCTTCGGAACGCAGCTAGTACTTTTGTTGATCTGCAATTTGGACCACCTTCTCTCACGGCTGTACAGGCAATGACTGGACTAGTAATTCTCTATCATCATTCATTATGGAGCATACTAACCTCATATTAGGCATTCATTCTAGACACACTGTCAGACCCATATCCATCTTCTGTTGTATCTGCAGCAGCGATTCGACTTGCACAAACCATTGGTCTCCATCGTAACATGTCCAATTCCGGCCTTGATGAGGCTGAAATAGAGCAAAGACGCAACGTTTTCTGGATTGCTGTCATGATTGAACGTGGCATAGTGATTCGTCAAGGTCGCCCATCAGTGATTCACGATGAAGATATTGGGGTTGACTTACCACCTGCAAGTCAATATCCGAAGAATGCCGACGGAAGATTTGTTACATTTCGGCATAATGCTACTTTATCATTACTTCACGGTCGAATATACAATAGACTATACTCTGCAAAATCGTTTACAAAATCCAAAACGGAGAGACTGAAAATGGTTGGAATGCTGGATGATGAACTTCAGCAATGGTGTGAGACGATTCCAATTGAAGTTCGACCGGGTAACCCCATAAAATGCGACGTACATCATATAGTCTCAGTTGTTTGTATGCAATGGGGTTATTACCAGTGCCTTAGTACCATTCACAGAGCATCATTATATAGTGGCCCAGGCTCCTTGGACGATGATGGCGATAAATCCCAAAATGATTTCGATTCTAAATTGAATCCACGAGTATATTCCAGCGCTGCGATATGTGTCAATGCAGCAAGGAGGACGATCAATTTATTGGAGGATTGTACAAAACTATCAAGTCCCATAGAAGGAAATGTTTTACGGTATGTATAAAAATATGGCTGGATTCTATCTCACACTAACATACAATTCTTAGCATGTCTATTTATAATGCACTTGCAGCATGTGTTACCCTTTTTGCAAATATTCTTCAACATCCTCTTGATCCACAAGTACAGTCTGATCTTCAATTGATGAATGATGTAGTATCATTTCTATCTAGCTTTGAAGATCAAGGTGCAGCGGAGAGTCACCCATCAATACCGATTTTTCAAGAAATCAACCGTGTCGCTATGGAACATATTAACAAGGCACAACGTAGAGCTCCAAAATACACTAAGAGATCACGAGCTAAATCCCGTAATATTGAGGAACCGAATACAGAAAGTGATGACTCGGATGAAGAAGATTACAGGACAGAGGAGTTAGAAAGTCGCAAGACAGTCTCTGAGGTATGAATGGCGATCTGATTTTGAATTGATTCTGGAGAGCTAATATTGTTTCTAGATTCAAGATCCACGATCTCCGACACCACCTGAAAATTCGGCAAATATTCAAGCTTCTCCTTTTTCTCCAGCACAACCACCACCGTCCAATATTTCAACGGGTATACAATCATTCGAATCCAATTCAACGAGTTATATACCAGAGCGTATTCCTACATCTATACAACAAAACTATATAATACAGCAAGCGGCACAAATTCCTCAACAATCTCCTCCATTTTATGAATCAAGTTCTCATGTACACATTACTAATCTCCCCGATCTCGATCAGCAACACCAACGTATCAATTCTTCAGATTACCATGATTCACCTATAGATCCTCGACTCCAATCACAATCCCAATCTTACCCTTCACAAGCTTACACACATACATCCCATCCCGCCACCGGATTTTACTTTTCATCTTCAGATCAACATCAACATCAGCATCAACAAAATATAAGTTCACATCACTCGGAAACATATACAAATACATTGAGCAATCCACACGCCAGTCCGCAAGATCTGGTAAGTCGAGAGGAAGAAACTTTGCTTCCGCAAGATGGGAGTTGGTTTTTTCCGATGATTAGCCCGTGGCCTTATGGGGATGGATCGAATGTTAATTTGAATGGGGTTGGTGCACCGATGGGGGGCGTGGGTGAAAATGAAGGAGGAGTGTGGAGACATGGTGAGAATGGTGGGGAGGGAGGTGGATTGGGGGGTTGGAGTGGTCATGGGTAGTGATGTTTGAGGTTGGGAGATGTATAGTAGTATCGTAAAGTTTAAATGTTTGTCGAGGAGTTTGATCAAGTCGATAGGTTGTATATACGGGCGTGAGGGGGAGTAGAGGGCGAAGGAGGATAAAAGGAGGAGGGTTTGGGGTTGCATAGTTATCATACCATTTCACTACTACGAAGGTTGAATACCAATTTATCCCTCTTGAGCATACCAAGCGATCACAGCATCAAGTGCTAGGAAATTAATACTGAATGTCCGAGCTGAAGGGGAATTTGTAAAGAGAGAGGAAAGACTAATGAAAAAAAAGTTAATTAAATACATAGAAATATATAATTGTACCACTTATCAAAACCTACCTAATATTTCACAGAAGTAAAAACAAATAAGATGATTTAGTAATAAATGAATAGAATGATATTCATTGAAATATGCAACTTCATCTTCATCTATAAAATCCAGTTGATTAATAGTACTTACCAAAAAGTACGAAACAATCCAGCCAATGACGCTGTATACACGTGATCGTGGCTATCCCATTCCATTTTGTTGCACATCTAAAAAGGGACTATTCAAGGGGAATTTTTTGGGGTGAGGATTGAAAGAAATAATACATGTTGAAAGAAAAAAGATTGTGCTGAGATTTTCGTATGTAGTGGATAAAATGCTATATATATTTTCAAAATTATGATCGCTCTTCAACAAAGAATAATCCCTCGTGGCGCAATTGGCTAGCGCGTTCGACTGTTACTTGAAGTCATTCACATATACAAATCGAGAGGTTCGTGGTTCGACCCCACGCGAGGGAGTCAAATGTTTACTTTTTCGATTTTTGTTCGATTTCTTTTTCTGGCGGTGAAGGGTTGTTTGGTTGATGGTGGTTCGAAAGCTGTGTTGGTTTTGGTTTTGAGGCGTGTTGGAGGAAGGAGTTGTTAAATGTGGGGTAATTGATAGGGTGTCTTGTAGTTTTATTATGTGGGTGAGCTCGAACGAACCACTAATCTAATGCTTTGAAATTCGTTTTTGAGCTTTTCTTCTATGCTTCTATGATATTCTGCTTTCTCCTTTCTTTTTCTAATTTTCACTTTAGTTGGAATGTTGGGTAGTAGAACTTTTTCTCTTGAAGAAAAGATCGTTGTGTTGGGACAATACTACGCTGTACAAATGTGGCTATGCTATGTGTGGCTTGAATTTGGAGGGGATGCCTGGGTGGCTTGTATCGGCTCTCACCATTGACAGCGAATTGAAAGCATGTGATACGTTGATGGAGAAGACATATCAAACCGCCGTTTGGGCGCGAAGCAGGGTTTCAAACATATCCCTGTTGAATATGACGTGTGGCTGGGGCCGAATTTCTGGAGCTGGATTGAAGTTTGGTATGGCGAGTCGCAAATGAAGATGAGTGGTGAGTGGTGAATAAAGAAAACATGTGTTGCACAAGGGAGGTATGACCTTGATTGTGACCATGTTTTTGAGTTTATATTTGATATCTTTACTTCCTGTCTTTTTGTAAAGCTTTTCTTCATACATTCATATATTCATATCTTTGAATCAAAGAAGATAAAAGAAGGCCAATACCTAATACATCGAGAAAACGAAACAAGAATAATTGAATCGCAATCATGCTCGAATATTTTACCTACAAAAAAGCCAAGAAGCATAATGCCGACAAGAAAGATCGAGTTTCCAATTCCAACACTCCTCTAGCATCACCAATACCAGCTTCCCCAGCAACTTCTTCAAAACCACGTCATTTAAATACAGTTAAAAGTCCATCTGCGGATTTGGGAAGAGGAGGCGCAAGTCCGATTCTTAACGATGAGGATGAACATTTCTTGCATAGATTTATAAGTGCAGAGGGAACTCCACCTCCGCTTCCACAGAGAAAACCTACGTTGCCGGCTAGACCTAGTGAAAGAGGAAATGAGGGAATAACAATGGGTGATGAGGCGGGAGAGTGGAGAAATAATGAGTTGCAAATGATTTTAAGGGAGGATGGAGATGGAGAGGGGGTTGAAAGAGAGAATAAAACCAAAGCGCAAGGAAAGGGGAAGGAAAAGATGGGTGAGGAAGGAGAGAAACTTGATGATAATACTGAGAAAGTGGCAAAGAAGTGGAAGAGATTAAGTTTCTTGCATAGAGGCAAAAAGGTATGTTATTTCAACGATCCAATTCTCTCCCGGATTCCATCGACCAACAACTAACATCTTCTTTCCAGGAAAAGGACGCCAAAGCTACAGGTCTTCAACCAGATCCCAACATCTCCGACACAGAAGCCCAACGAGAACAAGACGACCTATCCCGAGTCCTCGATGACCTCTCTCTAACCGCTTCCAACAACCGCGCATTCTCTCTTTCTCCCGATTCCACAGTCCTCGTTCAAAAATTCACCTTCATCCTCAAAGATCTCATAAACGGTGTTCCAACCGCCTACGATGACCTCGTTCATCTACTCGAAGATTCCCAAGGAACCCTCTCCAAATCCTACGATTCTCTCCCCTCCTTCCTCCAAAAACTTATCACGCAACTCCCGCAAAAAGTCACTACCACTCTCGCTCCCGAACTCCTAGCCGTCGCTACAGAAGCCCAAGCACACAGTGTTGCGAATGCCGCGAGCGCGGCGCAAACGGGCGGGATGGGCGCTGCGACGAAATCTTTCCTGACGCCTTCTTCGCTCAAAGATCTAGTTACGAAACCGGGCGCAGTGGTGGGTATGTTAAAGGCGATTGTTAATGCGTTGAAATTGCGCTGGCCGGCTTTTATGGGAACGAATGTGCTGCTTAGTTTGGCGCTTTTTGTGCTGTTGTTTGTGTTTTGGTATTGTTATAAGAGGGGGAAGGAAGTTAGGTTGGCGAGGGATGGGAGGGTGCTTGCGGAAGGGGAGGGGCTTACGCCGGGTGAGGGGAGGAGTAGGGAGTTGAGTCGGGAGGGTTCGAGGAGGGACGGTGGCGGGAGTAGTGATGGGGATGGGTATAAAGCGAGGAGGGATGCTAGACAGAGGGAGAAGGAGATTAGGAAGGAGGAGGAGAGTAGTAGGAGTCGAAGGAGTGAGAAGGAGAGGAAGTAATGGAGGTTGAAGTTATATGGGATGTGTTGAGGGACGAGGGATTGATACTTATGATAATATGATATGATATGATATGATGGATACGATGGATACCCTTAATACGAGACATGAAGTCTGGCTTCTTCTTCTTTTTTCATTTGGCTAATATTCTGATTTGAGAAACTGCGAGTTTTTCCTGTGAAGATATACATGAATGATAGTTAGTTTAGTACAATGAAAATGAATTTATTTATCATGCAGTGTTTTCTTTACAGACTTTGATGTTTAGATGGTGAGTTTACATTCGCAGGAAATATAATTTCTATCCATGAATCCCAAAGATGCCCAATCAATATTGACGGCTTGAGCGTAGACTGGACGAATATTGCGCATCTTGTATTGGCTTAATAATAGCGGATTGATGATTGTTATTGTTTTGCAAAGTGATGGATTGTATTTTGTTTTCTTAGAAAAGTATTTGTGTTCTGTGGAAATCTAAATTTTGAAGGATTTTTCTCTTTTTGAGAAGGTGGTGAATATTAGGACTCTGGGGGGGGGGGAGAAGATTCCTAACCGAAACCGAAAATGTTAACCGATAGATTTGCAACTACTGTGGTTTGGAATGGTGCTGATTATTCTTCAAATATCACAAATCGCTGTCATGTGAACTTAGTATCTAACGATTCCATCTAGGTACCTAGTTACAGTCTGTCCAAGTGTAATCATAGAAACTGTACATCTGAAGAAGAGAAAAATGATAGAAAGCCACATGGTCATCGCACTACAACATCGTTCAACAGAAGAGAAATAATATAGAATATCAGGGACAGACTTCGTTCATTTCATTCTCCACAATGAGGATCGAGATTGCATTACCATAGTAGAGTAGTGGATATGATTTCTCTACTTCTCTACTTCCCCGAAAGTTCACATGCTACCCTCATTCCTACAATTACTCATCGCCTCGCTTTCTGATAAGAAGCAATCTTTAACCCCAGATATTGGAATCAGTATACGTGATGCAATTGGCATACATGATGAGGATATTATAAGATACTGATTACTTGGACAGATATCAATTCTATGCTTTATCAACTAGGTAGCTACACGAGCATGTTGTGTATATGTATCCAGAAGATACATTGGAGTGTAGGCTAGTGCATGATATGCACAAGACCTATGTAGATCTACAACTATGAGCAGAGGAACAGCGTGAAAGTATCTGTATAGCCTACTTTGCGTTCACATTACTCAATGGTCTCCCAATTGAAGAAAAATTCACAGAAAGGAAAACAGAACCCAGATGTGGTGAAATCAAATAGCAACAGCTACCATTATTTTGCTCAACGACTAGCTAAGTATCATAATCAATCATTGACTGCACATACAATATACATCCTCTTTAACAGGTGCATTTATTCCGGTCAACGCCTACATTATCCGTTTGTTTTGAATCTATCTTTTGCCATGCTAGTATCTATGCCTGCCATTAACTACCATGAGCACTTCGTGGGCAATTAAATTGCACGCAAGCGACTCTCCTTCCCTTTTGTCTTTTGCTAAAGATCGCACACCATTAGGTATCTATGTCGCCTGAGCTGCTTTCACATAGCTTCGATTGCTCTCAAAAGACAATCCAGACCTCTATCACTGATTCCACTCTCTTCGTTTTCAGCCTCCTGTCCCTTCCCCTTCGCCCCGGCCTCCCTCAAACACCAAGCCACATCACTCAAAACACCCAATGACAAATAAGTCCCCTTCTCCCCCCTCGCCCTCTCCAAACTCTCTCCAAGCCTGCTGGTGAATTCCCATTCTCTCGCCGCCACTTCTGCTCTATCAACCACTTTCCGCGGGATTCCACACATGCTCGCACAATGCATACCGAAACTACCTTCGGCAACACCTTTTTCTAATTTATACAAAAACAGAACGCTTCTCGATTCATTATCGACTTCAATTGCCATACGTTTATTAATGACTTCAGGATGAGAATCAAATTCGAGGGCTAGAGAGTGGTAATGTGTGGCGAAGAACCCGATACATCCGATATGAGATGCGACGTGGTGTAGAACTGCTTGGGCGACTGACACTCCATCGTAGCTACTAGTGCCACGACCGAGTTCATCGAGAATGACAAGAGAACGTGGTGTAGCTTCAGAGAGGATTTTCTTGGTTTCTGAAAGTTCGACAAAGAAAGTGGATTGGGCGGCGAAGATATTGTCATTAGCGCCTAGACGGGACATAATACGGTCGACGGGTGTTAGAGTTGCAGATTTGGCAGGGACATAACAACCTAGCTGGGCCATTATTACTGCGACGCATGTCTATGAGTGGATTGTTAGCATGTTCATTTTATGCAAAGAAACAAGAGACATACCATTCGTAGTATCGTGGATTTCCCGGCCGCATTAGCACCAGTGAGTAGATTGATATTAGGTGATTTACCACCAAGCTGAACATCATTGGGAATGAAGTCCGTAACGTTTGGTAGAACGCAAGGGTGTCTAAGCTCTTCAAATTCAACTACACTTCGTTCGGAATCGACAAATTTGGGTCTACAAGACGTAGTACCTAAAGCTGAAGATGCAGCAGCAAGACTCACAAGACAATCAAGTTGAGCCACAACTTTCACAGCTTGAAGCCATGTCTTATAATCTTCATCGAAACGTGCATAAAATCTGCTTGCCACTTCCTTGACAATTTGACCATGTGTTTCCTGAGTCTCTTGCAGGTCTCGAATTATATTGGTAAGCTCTGGGAAGTAGTAACGTTTGAAACCAGATGCAGCAGAGGTCACCTTCCAATCTTTTGGTACCTTAATAGAAACTGGTACTTGTAATTGATGGATTTCCTTGCCAATGCTCCTCAACTCCACCTTCTTCGAATCAAACTTCTTTTGGTATTTTTTCAATAATGATGCCAGCTCTTGATTGATTTCTTCAATACGATCTTGACTCGCATCGAAATCTTCTTCGACTCCCCTTTCCGGAACGAGAATTTTGTGCTCTTTTGCCTTTTTTCGGTCAAATGCATTCTTCCACCATTGCAGTGGCTCAGCAAGATCAGGTATTGACGCAACCAAACGATTGAAGATGCCATCGCCGCTACTATATTTGCCTAAGATGTCCTTTTGAATATACTCTATTTGTTCAAAACCCTCTAATACTTTTACGAAATCTTCGGGTCTGCATGATCCAGCATGTATACGAGAAATCAAACGTTCTAGATCAGGCATCGAAGATGTTGAAGACTTGAATGAACGACTCAATTCATCATCTTTATTAAGCAAATCCACAGCATCAAGACGTTCGTTGATCCTCTTGATATCGGAAAGAGGGTGCGACACCCATTGTCGAAACAAACGCTTTCCAAAAGGTGTAGTGCAACGATCGAGGAGTGTGTAGAGAGTACCATCAGAGTTCCCATCGAATGTGTTAGAAAAGATCTCGAGATTGATAAGAGTCTGACCATCAAGTACAAGAGTTGTACCCTTTTGGATAGGATTGTACCAGGCGAAGTTGCCTTGTGTAAGCAGAGGTTTCTCAAGCTGAAGGAATTTCAAGTACTGGAAAAGAGCTCCAAAGGCGGATATTAACAAATCCTTGTCTCTAGCCTTTTCAAGCTCCTCGGGCCAAGTTTCTTTCCCACCATCCGCTGAAGTAAAGTAGCCACCGTAATCTAGCTCTCGGCGGGATTTGTCGGCGCTCAAAAATTCCTTCTCTGATTTCAAGTAATTCCAAATGGTTGTTGGGCCAGTATTGTTTTTCAATATACGGAGCACCTTGGTCGAAACACAAGACTTTTCCAGTAACAACTCTTGAGGGCGGGTTTGGGCGACAAAGGTCTCAAATTTGGTCAGATCTACATCATCGGTAAACTCGGTAAGGAAGAATTGGCCTGTTGATGTATCGACAAATGATATACCAAATGCTGGCAAGTCATCATTTGTGGTGGACTCTTTGATAGCCACACAATATGTTGCTGAATCACCTTGTAACATACTACCCTCAACCAAGGTACCAGCAGTAAGAATATAAGATAGCTCTCGATGAATGATCTTATCTGCTTTCTTGCCTTTGCTAGAGGGACCTGTACTATCTTCTCGTTCGCGCATCTCTTTTGCCAAAGCCGACTCCTTCTGATCACCAACAGCGACTTTGTAGCCTTTGGCAAGAAATTGGTTTGCCCAATGCTGTAACGACATTTCCGGTACACCGACCATTGACATATTAACACGGTCTGTGAGTTTCAAATCGAATATTTGATGTCCGATAGTAGCATCTCTTTCGTATAATTCGTAGAACTTACCCTTCTTGAAGAAAAGGATGGTGTCCCAGCACTTCTGCTTTACTTTCCAGTATTGCGCCTCGAAGGGTGTGAAGTTATTGAACGCCATTGGTGGAATAAAAAGCGTACGAGGATCATAGTCAGGATGACCAGGAGGATTGCGATCAAGATCACGTTCATTCGCTAGCCACTCATATCTTTGATTTGGGTCCGTTTTGGATGCCTTCTCTTTGAATTTCTTTCCGCTTGAATTGGGGGGTTTCGAAATGCTCGACGACTTGGCCTGTCGGGGTTGAATGTTATCTGGATCGTACTTCCATTGTTGAGCTGTCGAAATTTCTGGTATTTGCATATCCTCATCTTCATCGACAGAGGAATGGGGCGGCAAGTTGTTGGACCGCTTTCGGGATGATGCCGTGGATGTTGGACGCTTTCTCTTTTTGGAAGATTTGCTTGGACCATCAGAATCGTCGTCGACAACGAAATCATCCATTTCATCTATTGTTCGTAAGTTACTGCTGATAAGACCCAAATATGACAAACTGACCATCATCTTCATCAGCGCCATCTAAGTCACCAACAAACGTATCCTCGTCATCATCATCGCTTTCAATCATTGGCTTCTTTCCCTTTCTTCGTTGTGTAGTTCTCGGAGTTACATCTTCATCGTCGTCGTCTGATTCGGCATAGCTGACTACCTTCCTAGCAGCCTAGTGAACAAGGGTGTTAGCTTGAGAGAACTTGCATCTGCAGAAAGGAAGCGCATACCTTTCGTGAAGGACTGCTTGTTAAAGCTAAACCATTAATATCCACAATCTGCTCCGCAACACTTTTAGCAGCCGCCGGGGGCAACGATGAGCAACCGTCTACCTCAGTTGGAATTCCGCCGTTTTCATTCTCTTGTGAGCTATCTGGTTCAATGTTGTCACTACTTGGAACTGGAGTTATGCTCTTCTGGACGGATTTCTTAAACTGGGGTCTCTTCACGGTGCTGCTGGGTTTCGGTGTAGACTTTGCACTATTGGCAGAGCCATTGGGTTGTAAAATACCGCTGGGTGAGCCTGTGGAAGTTTTCGGGGTAGGAGTAGTGGCAGGTTTCTTCGAAAAGAATCCTAGGATTGATGCTTGGCTCTTGTTTGATCCTATGCTTGAGTTTTGTTTCTTCAAGGTCGGAGGAGGGCGAGCCGGGGTTGTCTCATTGTCTGTATTCTTCACCATATTGGATAAAATGCGTCAGACTAAAATCTATGAAAAGTCGACCAAAAAGGATATGAGTTGAGAAGGATTTGGTGTTATGAATTATATATTGCAAAAAGTAATTTTTGGGCCGCTCAAAGTGAAAGTGATAGGGAGAAGACGCGTAACGCGGGTTAGCGCGACAAATCGCGAAATTAAGCACGTACCAACTCTTAATTAATTTGACAGCCCTGAGCTGTTCACCATCACTCCAGACATCAAGAATTCATTTACTTGAAAATGCCAATAAAATTCTTACTTCTTGGATAAATCTGCAAAGTTACACCTAACAGTACCTAGAAATTCATATCGGCTGCAATGACCGCCATGGTAGTCCATTTCCGTCCTGTCAACCCTTTTTCTAATACTTGCATCTTTTCTCTCAGCATTTCCTAGTGGATATCTTTGGTCCCTGCATGTAAAGACACCAGAATGAAAATCCATATTGTCTCGGAGTTAGTATGCGATTGGTAATCTGACAAGGAACGCAAAGTTCAGGGTTTTAACCTTGGTCTTACATGGATGGACTACCCTCGAGTATGAAGTCTTTCTCATGACACTGTTCTATGAAGTCTAATATGCATTCAAAGAACATATGCACTGAATACATCACCGCATTGCCAGAATAGCTGAAAACATGATTGCAGCTGGTCAAGAGGACATGATATGTACAACCGGCGAAGCAAATACATGAATGGATATATACCTAGGTGAACATGGAGGTGTCGAGTTGGTCTCTAAGTCACCATCTTCGGATTTCCGTCTATCTGATCTTTCTCTCTCTAACCGCCAAACTTAACAAAAACGCCAAACTTGATAGTCCCACACTCACTGCGTGACTCGCTCCCAAACTTTTCACATAGGCATCTATTACCTGGATCTTGATATCTCCCGGCAGGTCTTTCACGCTTCCTACATCTTCCATCACTTGTCTCACTATGGTTCCATCTAGTTCTAACCCTGCAAGCGCTTCTCCCAAAGAACTGTTTTGAACTCCAGCACACAAGGCAACTCCAACAACCATACCGATACTAGACATCAAATACATACCTGCGGTTGCCATACCCATCTCCCTCTTTTGAACAGAAACAGTGAGGGCAATAAATGCGCAAGCAGCCGTTATTCCGAGACCAAAACCACCTGGAAATATAGAGAGAGATGCTGCGAGAGAAAGGTGATTGCTATGCCATGTTGTGAGAAGCATAGTGTAGGAGAAAATAGATGAGATAGTAGAGAAGATCAGGAGGTATTTGTAATGACCAGTGCTGATAATTGTTAGTATGCTAAATATATAAAATGGTAACAGTGATTAAATAGGCAAAGAACGAACCGAGTAATTAGCCAGCCTGCGAGGAGACCTCCTGTCGTATTACCAAACACAGCGGGAAAGAGATGAAGCCCAGCAGTAGTGTTAGAGCTGCCTTGTGTCACACGAAAATAGAGTGGAACAGAATACATCATCTATGCGAGGTTAGTGATTAGCGCATCGCAAATAGAAGGCATAGAATGACTTACACCAACTTGTGCACCGAGCTGCAACGCATTAATAGCATAAGATGCTGCTACATCACGTTGGACAGCAAGTGCTGGCGGGAATATAGGCTCCGCAGCGACTTTGACCTCATACGTCACAAATATAGCGCCAAGCACAACAGATCCCAACAACAACCCAAGGACTGTAGGGTGCGACCAAGGTAGTGCTTGTCCTCCAAGACTGAGAGAGCCGAGAAAAGCAGCGATGGTTCCAGTTAGCAAGAATGCTCCAACAAAATCAATTCGTCGAAGTTTTGAAGGCCCATCTTTGGCTTGGATGGGCTCATCAGATGATGATCGTGTTGGAAGTTTATATGCTACTAAAGCAATAGCGAAAAGCATCAGAGGTCCTTGTCCGATGAACGACCTGCCACGGATTGTTAGAGAAAAGATACAATCAGGTTTTCAAACTGGAATGGAGAATTTACCAACGCCATCCTATCGTGTCTGCTAGCAGCCCGCCTAGGGGTCCACCGATACTCCTTCCAATCGTCCCAACGACATTGACATAACTTCTCCACGCGGCAACATGAATGAGAGGTACAAGATCTGGGTGGGTTAGTACAGGGTTGGGAAGGCTCAAATATGACTTTCATCACTCACCCACAATCAAAACAGAGACCATAACACTCATACCCGCACCTCCAATACCCGCTACTACTCTACCCATCACAGTCTGCCACATTGTTTGTGAAAGTCCCCTTTCAAAACATCAGTACAACACCTTCAAGCTCTGAAAGTCACTTACGTCAAAACACATCCAATCACGAAGAACCCATATGATATCAAGAGAACTGGTTTTCTTCCGTATATATCACTGATCTTGCCGGTAAGAGGTTGGACAGCACACATCGCTAAAGAATAGCTAGTAGTTAACCAACTGGCATCACCCAGTGCCCGAAATTCGGAAGCAATGGTACCATATGTTGCAAGAACAAGCGTGCCATCTGCATATGATATAAAAACACCTGGAAAAATAAGCACGAAGAAAGTCAATGAAGAAGTTGTGAATATTTACCAATCAGCAGAAGACTTATTATGATAGCAGCGCTCTTCGTGACTTTCCCCGTGGTTTCGTCTTGGACTTGGTCATTTTGTGCAGATTCTACGTCTGGAAAAGTTGCGGTTGACTTGTAATTTGGAGTAGAAGCAGCGGTTACTGGTGAAAGTAATGAATCTGTTTCCGAGTACGATTTTATCGAATCCGCATCTTTGGATGAAGCTTGACTCGAATCATCTCCAGGAATAGTATCTCTCTCATGCAATGCCATATTTCAGTATCCGATACTACCTCCAACAACAATTTTTTCTTATGATTCAAGCTATGGTGGACGTCAAAAGTTAATAAATGCTTTCTCAAACTGCCCAGACCGGCCAATGTTTTGTTTCTAGGGCATTGACTCAATTCGCTGTCAGCCCAAGCCAAGCCACTGTGCCGTCAGCAACAGGGCCAGTATTTCGGTCCCGGTTGAAATGAAAATTTGAAAGCTCATCATTTTGTCTAAAATCTCACCTTATCAAATGTCCGAAATTCGATCTCACATATGGCTGCGGGAATCAACAAAAAACCCCAAACTCCCAATGAGAGATGTACGAAGTAAATGTACATGAAGCCTTTATCACACGATAGGCTTGAATGAGCGGAAATCCCCTGTTGAATGAACCCTGGAGCCCCGCAATTTGATGATGAAAATAGGCTCGGATCTCACGCCATACATTAGAGTTGAGGCTGCTTTAGCAATTACACAACATGATATCTCAAATTGTTAAGGTTTTTCCTCTTTGCATAACAACAATGGTGTTGGAGCTTTAAAACAGCGGGGTATTCTCCCTAATTCACAATCATATCGCTAGGAAGTCCCCAACCCAGAAGCATATGCCAGTTACCCGTTGTTGCGGACTCTTTGACGGCATGAGACTTGAGTTCCACTTCCGATGTGAAGAGTACTGTCTACTCCACAGCGAAATGTGGAATGTGGGTGGGTCAATGATAGCCTCGACCGCATCTTATCACGGCTGACTTCATCTCAAACCTTCAATTGGAATTGTATCGATTCTTCTCACTGAAATAACGAGAAGGGATCATAAAGAAAATACTTGGAACAGAACAAATCCAGCATGAAAACCTCACCACTGTTTGTTCTAGGACTTGCTACAGTTTCTGCTGCTGCGCAAGCTCCAATTGGACAAAAGAATGATGGAAGGCCAAACATAGTGCTTGTTTTGACAGATGATCAGGACCTCCATATGCAGTCAATTGATTATATGCCCTTACTAAAGAAGCATGTAATTGATCAAGGAACCTTTTTCAAGCGTCATTACTGTACTACTGCAATATGTTGCCCTTCAAGAGTCACATTATGGACAGGCAAGAATGCTCATAACACAAATGTGACGGATGTAGCACCTCCTTATGGTCAGTGTTCACCTCAGTCCCTCGAGTAGCCCGGCAGCTGATGTATCAGATTAGGTGGATATCAGAAATTCGTTGAGCAGGGCTTCAATGATGCATATCTCCCAGTCTGGCTTCAAGATGCTGGATACAGCACTTTCTACACAGGGAAACTCTTCAATCATCACACTGTGAGCAATTGGAATAAACCCCATCCAGCTGGATGGACTTCGTCCGATTTCCTCTTGGATCCGTTTACATATCAATATTATAATTCCACGTTTCAAAGGAATGAACATCCGCCTGTAAGTCACGAGGGCAAATACTCAACAGATGTCCTTGCTCAGAAGGCATACGGACTACTTGATGAAGGAGTACAATCCGGAAAGCCATTCTTTCTGGTCGCAGCGCCAATCGCCCCTCACGCGAATGTTGGCCCGGGTGCGTTTAAGCCTGGAGAGGGAATCCTGATGACGGCTCCTATTCCTGCCGAGAGACACAAGCACTTGTTTCCCGGTGCAAAGGTTCCAAGAAATGCTAATTTCAACCCAGACAAGGTGAGTCATGTGTTTGTTGAAGAAAGCTCAAACTAACTCTTTCATATAGCCTAGCGGAGCCTCATGGGTAAAACATCTAGATCAACTCACTGACGAGGTTATCGCATACAACGATGAATTCTACCGAGCTCGTCTTCAAACTCTCCAAGCGGTAGATGAACTTATTGAAGGTCTCGTTGATCGATTGACCGATTATGCTATCCTTGACAATACCTATTTTATCTTCTCTACCGACAATGGCTACCATATCTCTCAACATCGTCTAGCTCCAGGAAAAGAATGTGGGTTTGAGGAAGACATCAACATCCCTCTCGTCATCCGTGGCCCTGGAGTTCCACAAGGAGAGGAAACAAGTGTTGTGACTGCGCACACAGATCTTGCTCCCACGATCCTCAAGATTGCAAATGGCGATTGGAAAAGGAAAGATTTAGACGGGAGCGTAATTCCCCTCGATCCACAAGGACTAAAAGATGCCGAGAATACCAGACAGGAACACGTGAATGTCGAATTCTGGGGAAAAGCACTTCCTGAAGGTATTCATCGATTTTCTCTCGACGATGGGAAGGTCGTCTACTATGGTCTCAATAACACCTACAAAGCTCTGCGTATAGTTAGTGATAGCCATAATCTCTACTACTCAGTTTGGTGTACCAACGAACACGAGCTCTACGATCTAACTACCGATCCTCATCAAACAAACAACATCTATCCTTCTTCGTCTATTGCAAGCGCTTCCACAGATGGCAAACTCAATCTTCCCAAGCTCATTCCCCGCCTCGATGCTCTTCTCATGGTAACAAAATCCTGCAAGGGTAACACGTGCGTACAACCCTGGTCGGTATTACATCCAGCTGGAAACGTAAAAACACTTGACGACGCTCTATCTCCTCGGTTTGATACATTTTATGCAAAAGACATGGCAGAAAGAGTAGTTAGGTATGATAAATGTGAATTGGGATATATTGTAGATAGTGAGGGACCTCAGGAAGTATTTGCTTTCCAAGAGGATGGAGATAAGTGGGAGTTGTAAGGTTATCTTGTAAGCATATTTCTATTAGTCTATGTACATATCATGTTACACGCCACTTCGAGACACGAAGGCGTTGAATCGAGAAAATAAAATAAAATAAAATAAATTCAAAATTCCATATATCTCCCTCTTCTCCAGCAATCAAAAGTCCCCCGACCAATTCCAATTCTCAAAATTCTCTTTCTCCTTCAAAATAGAAATGAAGCAATAAATGTGGAAGTGCATACGGATCGTTTTGGTCACAGTTACTTTTTTCGCTTTTTTGATTAGTTCATGGCAGAGAAGAAGTATAAAGCAGATTCCTTTGATGGAAATATCAACTATGGTATGTTCTGTTTATTCCATTTATTCCATTGAATAGGAATTTCAAATTCTAAATAAAGCATAGAAAGCACTAAAAAGGTTTCGATTGTATAAAACTGTTTATCACATAATTCATCCCCTCCCTCTTTCCTCATTCATCCGAAAAAGAAAAACATCACTTCTGTTCGCTATGACGGATAGGGTAGATCCTAAATAGTAATTTCGCTGAAGAAATTCCTCTTATGCCTTTTTAAATCGTTTGAACAAAATAAAAATAACCAGAGATAATACCACAGGCTGCCAAAAAATCCCGACGAAAAACCAAAAAATCGTAACCACCAACCCTCCTATGGCCTGACGTACATGAAATTCTTCTCCTTCACGATGAATATCAAATTGCGTAACCATTGCATATCTCGGGATTAGGTCCCCTGTCTCAGTCGTAGCCCACCACGTATAAGGCCATACAAACGCAAAGTACCACGTGAAGATAGTCCAAAATAATACCAACAAGCATAGCCCACCGAACCATTGCCGCCATATGAAACAATTGGGACACGCATAGTCTTCGGGGGAAATGATGTTCTTGACTCCTTCGTTCCGAGCCGCAGCACGCAGAGTCTCGATTTTTAAGGAGGGGAGCGGACTGATGTGCGGGTGTCCGCTTGTGCTAGCGCTTCTGGGATACGTGGGCGTATTGGGGGTGAAGGGGGAGGAGGGGGAGAAGAGAAATGAAGGCGACGAGGCCGTCCAGGTAGGACTGGAAATCACGCGTGTAGGAAATCGATGTCCACAACTATACGCAATGAAAATTTTCAGCTCCGGATCGTCTCTCTCTGGGTGATAGGACGGGTAGATGGGAATCCACGATACGGGCTTCGGACCTTGCCAATTCCACTTCCAGAATAGCCAGGAGGGGGATTTGGGACGCCTTTTGTGGACATGGTAGTGTCCTTCTCCCGCTGTCTTTTCTGTTTCGGCGGCGGGTTTCGCGCGGCGAAATCGCCAGGTCCAGGGCTTGATATAGCTTACTTTGTGCGGTGCTTTATAAACGTAGAATTTTATTTCTGCTGTTCCTAGCCGTGTTCCAGGCGTCGGTGCGGGATCGGGGGTACCAGCGGCACCAGATGGCGCATTGAGATCTATCTCACCTTGACGAGCTTTCTGCGCAGCATCCCAATTGAGTTTCTCTTCTGTTTCGCGCCTTTTTTCTTCGCCTGTGGATGTATGGGAAGAAGAGGAGTTTCTCTCTGGTTGTGTTATTGGAGAAGCAAGATGCTCCATTAGTTTAAAATATTCAGGTCCCTTTCTTTCTTCTGTCCTCTCACTATCTCTGCCTTTTCCTTTTATTGCTCGGGCAATGTCCTTTCGTTTGCGCCTGCTTTGCATAGCTTTGTTGTCATCTTTAATTTTGCCATCAGATTCGGAAGATTCAGATACTTCCGTAGGGGGATCGGAAGTTTCGACGGGTGAACCCTCTGTGGAGAGTTCCTCGTATGCGGGAAGAATTTGAATTTTCCCTAACTCTTCTTTTTCTTCCTTCTTTTTCCCTGAAGTCGCATCTTCAAATACATCTTCTCCTGCTGTTTCTCTCCACGAGCTCCGCTCTCGAAGATTTTCTTGCCATAGTTCTTGCCCTTCTCCAAAGCTGTGGTAGGCTGAAGTGTAAGCAGACTTGGAACTTTCTCCTTTTTGTAGTCGTCTCCCTAGGGTACTCATGATGACTATTTGAAATTTTGTGTATATTTCTGATATGATGATTTCCCTAGTACTTACGAATACTTAGAGCGAAGTAAAAGTAGTTTGAGGTTTGAGGTCTCAAAGAGAAGCTACAGCTATTGAAAATTACACCGGAAGAGGATGTTCTTTGTACTTTCAATCGCGTCTGTGGAAGCGAAAAGAAATTCGGCTACTAGACGTTTGCGTTGATGAGTTCTTTGTCAAAATTATACTAAATAAATATTGGTCACATTCTCAGACAAAGTAATTGTTCTCCCAACTTTACATCTGCGGGGAGCAGTAAGCCTATCTTTGGAGAAAAAGGTGTAAAGAAATCATTTACTATACAAACTGATCAATTGATATTCCACTCTCCGAGTGAACAAGAATAGCACAATAGAATACCACGACTAATCACTCTCAGGCCCTAAAGAAATTGAAGCCGTTTCACTCTTATGCCCTAAAATACATTCTAGACTATAATTGCTAGAATTCATAGGGCATGAGAGTAACATTTTGGACTTTCTAGAGTATGAGAGTAATTCATCATAACATACAGCAAAGTCAATGAAGCGAGCCAAAAAAAAACGAGCAAAAATTACATTAAAAGTGATTAGAATATCGAAGATGAAGTAGGTACCCATATTATCAGAAAATACATATAAATTACTCATATCAAACAATATTTCATTTCAAACCCCGCAAAAAACCCCTAGTGTCAGATTTTTGATCAAGGGGTTTGTATACTGACTGTAAAGATCTTTATCATACTAGTATAGGTCATATTATACAATTTACATGATTATATAATTATATAATCTCTAAACCTGATCGTATCAATATCATATTAACACTTCTTCTAAAGCCCTTGAATAGGTACTAGGGTAGGAGAAAGCACCCCATTCCGTTTCTCCCTTTTTAGTAATTAGAAGAATTCGAAGCTGGTAGATTATAAAAGAGAGATATGGAAAAGAAGGAGGAAAAAGAAGAGGAAGTGCAGATTCCAAAACAAAGTGTCTAATACCATTCCAATGATTGATTTGTCAAGTCGTGAAAGTATACGCTGTCGATAATATCTTTGATGATTTGAATAATAGATCTTGGTAGAAATCCCTCAAGATCACTCACTCGTAGTGCATACTAGAGAAAATAGACTCAGGCATCAACGATATAAAATCCCCCCTGAGTCCCTCCTCCCCTCAAATCTCCACTCCTACACCTCCCCCAACCACCCCTCTACCGCCTCCCAAAACGTCTCAAAATCCTGAATCTGCGGACTATGGCCCAGCCCCTCAAATTCCACCAAATCCATCCCTGGGACCCTCGCCGCAACCTCCTTCCCCAGCACCTCATAATGTCCCACCAGCGCCTGCACACTCGCCGGCGCCCACGCCTTCCCTATCGCCGTATTATCCAGATCTCCCACCACGAGCAAACTCCTCATCGTCAAATTCGGCAGCTGATACACGATCGGCTCCACAAAAATCGCATCCGTCATCAACGCCATATCCCACGCGAACGTGCGTCCCTGCGGTCCCGTATACACGTCCAGAAGCATATTTACCCATTCGTCGTAAGCAGGGCCCCAGGTCCCGCCATAGTAGGTGGATTTCTGATACGTCATGATGCTGGTGTAGGTAGTGGCGAGCTCGGTGATGAAGGAGAGATCGGGACGTTGATAGGGGACTCCTAGGGCCTGCCAGTCTTCGAGACCGAGAGGGTCGACGAGGATGAGACGCTGGGTTTGGAAGAGGAAGGTGAGGGCGTAGCGAGCGGATATCATGCCCCCCATGGAATGACCCATGATGATTGCGGAAGTGATGTTGAGGGATTGAAGGAGGAAATTCGTGTTGGTGGCGAGTTGGTGCAGGGAAAATTGATAGTGCATTGTTTTTGAGGATTTGCAGAAGCCGATTTGGTCGGGGATGACGACGCGGTAGCCGATGGAGGAGAGAGCGTGAGCGGTAGTGTTCCAGGTTGCACCGCAGAAGAGTTTGCCGTGGAGGAGAACGATGGTTCCGGCGTAGCAAGTGGTGTTGGAGGGAGGAACATCCATGTAGGCCATAGTTAGATTTTGCTGTTGCGAGGTGAAATGGTAGAAGTGTACGGGGTAAGGGTATTTGAATTCAAGACCACCTGGGGCGGGATCATCCTCGTGAGAGCGGAATAGTGATGTGCTTCTGACAAGAGCTACGAAGCCCAAGATCAGAAGTAAAAATTTACCGAGGGGAATTGCCATTGTAAGGTTTGAAACTCCAAAGACTCGGGTTGAAAATCTTGATAGGAATCATTCATGATTTATATAAAAGACTAGAACCATAATATTCGGGTTCTTTGGCTACAAACTGGGGTAGCTTTCAATCGGAGTAAGATCTCGCCGACGTAATCACCATCAACGAATGAAAGTACTCAGGATCTTCTGAGACAAGCAGGATATACACCCCACCTTCTATATTCGTCAAGCATCATGCACCATGCAATGTATCGTCATTATTGGAATAACCGTCGAGTTTATCCCCAAAAATATCACTGGTGTAGAGAGAATTAAATAGACCTCACTTGTCACCCAGCCGAGCCGTGCGTATAGCATTATTGTGATATAAAGCATCGAGTTAATCACCCAGAACACTACTGGCATAAAGAGAACTAAATAGACCTGCCTCACTCATCAACCATCCCGGCCATGCATACAGCACTATCACAATCCACAGGATCTTCTCCAAAATCCAAATACGACAACTTCAAATCTGCATACCAAGCACCACTCTTACATCCAAACCCATCAAAACAGAACCCTTATCAACATCTACTGCAGGGTTCGGCTACGGATATAGTATATGAGTTATCCGGGGTAAATCCGACCAGCATACAACCCTATGGGAGGGTGTCTCTCGGGACCGAGAGGACACGCTCCACTACCCCCTCTCATGCCCTCGCTCAGCATCTCCTTCAACCACACAATCAAGCTTTACGCATAAGATGCTTAAACTCTACACACTTCATTTCCATTTCCATTTCCATTTCCACCTCGAATTCTACTTCAAACTCCATCAGATATCCAAATATCCAACATTCTAAACACCACCCCTAGATCTTTCCACCACCATACATATACAATCTACAAAACAAAATCCTCCAAACCAAACCAAAATCGATCAACTCAAATCAACTCGAATAAAATCAAATGATATGATATATCTACATACCATATGATAATATATGCCAATCCTCACAAGCTTTGAGAATATCTTCAGGAAAGTGTGTGGAACGATTATATGCTTCCAAGTTCCCACCTGCTAGTACTATCAGATACCCGCTCTCCAGAAGTGTTACAAGATAAAGTGGCAAGGTGGGTGAGGTAACAACTTTGTACCTATCACCAAGTACATTCGTTACACTAGCAACGTTTATTCTACAATCTACAATCCATAAATCACAACACCATAATACCTCTCCATTTCCATCTCACATTCATATTCAAACAAACAAACAAGAATCACCATACTCCAATCAAAAATATCACAATCATCATATTATTCTCAAAAAGTAAAAGTAAATACAATAGAAAAGGATCCCCACCACCAACTCATCCATCACCTCTTTCACCCAACCCCAAGCATTTATATCCTCACTCTCCCTCAACCTCATTATCATTAAACATAAATAAAAACATATTCCCGTCTCCATTACTGGAGAACCAGAATTTCTCTCCAGTGAGAGACTTCCATGACTTATATTCTCAACTTTTATTTTATTTTTTTTTTTTTTTTTTTTACCTCGGTGAGTATATATGCCACGACATCGCATAGATATTCCTAGCATATACAGCCAGAATTTTTATTCCAGATTTCCGGATCTAAAATCCCTTAACCATTATATTGTCTAAGCGACCATAAGCTCGTAGTTTAGACAACAGAAGAGTTAACTGGAACAGTCCCCGTATTATTAAAAGCCGGATCATTAACTGCATGGTTTGAGTTAACCGCCGTAGCAGCTGGAGTATTCTGTCCTTCCCGATAGCCAGCATTATTCGTAACTGGGACATGTGCACCATCATGATGCACACCATTATGACGACCAACATCCTTATCGTGGAATGTGCTTGGCTGTTCATTGTAATCCCTAATATGCAGACCCAAATGCGCAGGATCGATATTACGATGACCAAACAGCAAGATAGCACCAAAGCCAATCTTGGCAAGGACATCGAGAACGCCGTAGAAGACTGCTTCCGAATCGGGGGCAATGACGTTTCCACCCTCGGAAAGACCCCAGGCGATAGGGTAGAGGAACCATAGGAACATGGTGATGCCTCCACAAGTCCAGTATACTTTGTTTACTTCGGTGCCTAAAGCTTTGGCATGTTGAGCTCCGACGAAGAGAATGTTCCAAGCAATACCAAAGAGAGCTGCCATTGCGAAGACGAAATATCCCCATTTATAAGAGGATGCAACGAGAGCACCAACGAGGCCGGTGATAATCATGATCTCGTCCAAGAAAATTGTGAACAATATCGTTGGCCATGGCAGACCTGCAGTCAAGAGGATATCCAAGAGTAAAAGCTGAAAGTAGGATTATTAGCACTTAACCACACAAGAAGGTAACAGCAGGCAATCTTACAGGAGTTGTGATAACCCAATCAATATATCTCACGTAGAAGATTTCCCGATATACACCACTGACTTTAGGATCGCTACGTTGAAATTCCTGAATGATGGAAGCGTAGCCCAAATTTGATGCCATGGTAAAGTACGCAATCGAGGCCGTCATAGTAATGGCCGCAGTAATGTAATGGAAAACACGCTTGCTTCGTGGGACTCGGAAGCTCAAAGCCATGAAAATTATAGTTGCAAAGGCCATTGCAGCAGTAATGGCCCAATACACATCACTTCCACGGGTTGTGATGTTGATATCGGAATTTGCTGGGTAGTGAAAAACATCTGGATTTGCGTGCAATGCACCATTGGCTCGTTTTTCAATCATGTTGATCGAATGTATGGATATCAATAGGGAGTTAATTCAACAACAAACAATATGAAGAGGGGTATATGTGAGAATTAAGCAAAAATCTTAGTATAATTTTAAAGTAGAAGTGTATATAAATATAAATAAAAGTTGCGAACTGGATGAAGCGGCTTATAAAGAACTTCAAGACTCAGCTAACTGTCAAATCTTCGATCATACCATGATCAGCGACATCGACATCATTATCAAACTGCCGATACTGCCATCGATATTGGATCGGGACTTCAAAATCTAGATGACAAGACGCGAGCAATAAAACAAGAATCGCCCAATAAAAGCTTGATTTTCATACAAGAAAGCTTTTCCATGTAGCTCTACTTCATATTTCCCACACGAAAACGAGGGGAGAACAGAGAATTTGTCGTCAACCATGCATACTTAATTGCACCTATTTTGGCTAGAGAATTTCCTAGTGGCTAGAACTACAGCCTTTTGAGGAAATGATAGCAGCGAATATGTCATCAATTGTGAATTGATTCGACGACTCGAAAATGTAACAACGATGACAAGATGAGAGAAATTTTCCCAGGGGTCGAGTACCATTAGAATGCCTACATGGCGAATGAGTGATATTCTCGGTTGATAGTCGGGATTGGATTAGGATAGAGGTGTCATAGACTTTGACGTAACAAGGGCACAGACTTCGATACTCAATCCCATTATGGAAAAATCATAAATCTCAATGGTTTTCATCCCACAAAAACAGACCCACCAAACAAAAGCTTGTTTTTGATCTGTGACTGAAACGTTCTAGAGCTATCAAAACATCAACGAGCATATCTTTCTACAAATCGTTCAATCTCCTCAAGGTCGTAGTGCGACCTTCATAGTTCGAAAGTAAAAAATCATCTCAACAAATAGAAGTCGCTCCCGTCCCTTCCGAGGTTCCGAAAATAAAAAGTCATTACACCACATGAACGAATCAATCATTTTCAAAGGATATCACCGGATGTGACTCCAACCACTCGATCGATGTCTTGACATGAACCTTGAAAAAGGGCATTTCGAGAGCTGCTGTTTGGCAACTGAGGGGTTGAACACCTGATTAAAAGGAAATTGAACGTTAGATTTCAAAACACTGAAGAGCAATGATAATCCGGATGGCAGTTGAGTGGGCTGACTCGCATTCGAACTTATGACGAGGTGACATAACGACCTATAGACGAAGTAGACCATTCTAGGTCCGGAAGAGGTCTGCTAGATACCGACACTAGTCTTCACAGTCCGCTAGAAACTACACAGGAAACAGCCTTATTTTGACTTACTTATTAATCAATTTTGATGATCTTGAAAATGGATCCGACAACAAAAAGATGGATATCTGAAATTGTGATGGCAATTATAACGCTGTCTCAGTTCCCCATGTTCTCTTCATCTCTTCATCCCACGAAACTCTCAAATTACCATTAATGTACCCCGTCGTAAATATCAACACCATCAATGCCAATATGAAGATCCCAAAATTACTTGACATCGTTCCTTGTCTAACAATTCTATCCAGATTTCTCGTTCCTTTCCCTTGTATAACACCCTCATCGGAAACCACGTTGCTTTTTTCTTTCCATGGACACTCTATCCTCAAGTCGTCCAAGATTTGTGTACTTGTAATCTTTGCTCCACCCAGAACGATAGGTACACCGGTTCCTGGATGCGTCGATGCACCTACAAAATATACACCCTTAATCTCAGGATGTTTAGTTTTGGGACGAAATGCAAGGACATTAAAAAAAGAATGAGAAAGCCCGAGGATTGATCCTTTATCCAAATTAAATCGCGATTCCCATGATGTAGGCGTATTCAGTTCTTCATGAACAATCAATGACTCAATCGGCTCACATTTCGTTCGTGATTCTATCGTTTGCAGTATCCTTCGCCGAGTAGACTTTACGATAGACTCCCAGTCTTGTTCTTTTGGAATACGAGTATCAGATGTGGCAGAGCCATCGCCTTGAGGACGATTGGACGTGGCCGAATTGAGAAGGTGGCCAACGGGAACGAGAACTACAATGGAATCTTTACCTGTCGGAGCGGCAGTTGGATCAATTCTCGAGGGTACGTTCACATAGAATGAAGGCTCGTCAGGAATGGACTGCCTATCAAAGATAGAGTCGAATGATTCGCGATATTCATCTGCGAGAAATATATTGTGGGTATCAAGTTGTGGAACTTGCTTGGAGAGAGCCCAGTAGAAAGAAATGGAGCTACAAGAGCCCGTTCGTTTTTGTAAAGATTTGGCGTAGGACGTGGATTTGGAGGTCGGGAATAGATTATTGTAGGCATAGACGAGGTCAGCATTAATAACGACGAGATCTGCATTAAGCTTTTTGCCGGAAGGTAAAAGAACTCCTGTTGTAGATTTGCCGTCGTGAGACGTTAATACCGAATCAACTGGTGAATTGAGTTGTATATCGACACCTGATCTCTCGCATATGCGGACGAGAGCCTCAACGACAGCATGAAACCCACCTACTGGGTACCAGATGCCTTCAGCAAGTTCCGTATATTGAAGAAGGGAATATGTACCAGGAGCATCGAATGGAGACATTCCCATATACATACTCCCGAAAGTAAAAACTCGTCTTAGCCTCTCTGTCCAAAAGTACTTTGAGGCTCGAGAATATATACTTTCGAAAGGATGAAGAGCAAAGACGTTGAGAAGAAAGCTGGGCCGTAGCATGTTGAATATCGATGTAAAGTTCTTATGCAAAACCTCCCGCACACTCAATTCATAATGTCGATGAGATTCTCCAAGCCATTGTAAATATCTTTCAAACCCATCCTTTCCTTCCCATTTCTCAATCTCTCGCTTCATTACACTCGCATCCGTACTGAGTTCAAACTTCTCTCCATCTCCAAACCACAAATTGTAATTAGGCTCGCATTTTAGTAGCTCTACCCCTTCGTCTTCGAGTGAAGTGTCGAGATCATGGAATGTTTCTTTGAACATCTTTGGTAGAAGTAAAAGGGAAGGCCCTTGATCGAATCGATATCCATCATGATGAATCAAACTGCATCGACCGCCCGTAAAGTTGTTTTTTTCAAGTACTGTGACAGAGAAGCCTGCTTTTGCCAATCGTGCTGCCGTTGCAATGCCACCGACTCCCGCACCTATTGTCCAAAAGCATTATTAGTTCATGAAATGCCTACCTAAGTTTGAGATAACGTGCATGGGAAGAGGGGGATAAAACACAGAGGTAAATTGGATTAGAACTCACCAACTACAATGGCAGTTTTCTTCGTTTCTGCGATCGCCATTACAATTTTCTGGTAACGGAATTGGAATATATGGTACGAAGACCAGTATAACACGAGATTATTCACATGTTGAATGAATAGGTCGTGATTACCTATCCAGGTAGTACGTACCTAGTACCTGAAATGGGTCGATAAGAGATAATGCTTGATTTTACTTCGTACATTCCGATAGTGCAAGATCGAAGTGTCATCCAATTTTTGAGTGGGCATCGTCAATTGCCATATTTCCTTTCAAAATGGTCCGAGCTCAAACTCCTCGGATACAGGTGCCAAGCCAAATCATTCGATATGTATTCGTAGTATGGAACGAAACATCAATTTGATATATTACATAACAAAACTACAGCACACAAAATCTTTATATTTATATTGCTGAAAATGCTATGCCGGGAAGTCCGGAGTACAATTATATAATATTAATGGTATCTCAAAACTTATCAACCTTGCCTTAATGCCTTCCAAGCAACTCCTATACGCCTCAGTTTCGGTACTGTTGCCCGACCTTTAGTAACTATGTACTCATTTTCTTTTAGGACTCTTCCTATCTCAACATAGCTTTCAACAGCAACCCTCATTGACATTCTAGCATCTTCTGGAATTCTTTCGATAGCAGGGCGAGCCTCCTGATAGATGGCAAACCCCTTTTTCAACAATCTTCCTCTCAGTTTGTCAATAATTGGCCCGGTAGGGTTTTCCACAACATGCTGAGGTTGTAAGCCTTCTTCCTCGAGCCAGGAAGTTGGAAGATAGACTCTTCCGATTGCGGCATCCGTTGCTACATCTCTACAGATGTTAATATACTGTAGAGCTATTCCCATGCGAGCCCCAGCATGAATCAGCTCGTCACGTCGGTGCGATAAGACAACAGCCGAAGTATGATAGAAAGCTAGTTCCAAGCACATCTCAGCTACTGTCCCAGCAACTCTTCTGCTATATATCGTAAGATTATGCTCATCTCTGATAGGAAATTCACCAGTATTTTTGTAATGATTTGCTTGATGAAATTCTAAATCCGTCTTGAATCCTTCCAGTAACTCGGACAAAGGCTTGGAAGATAGAATATGAGTTGGTAGAAGGCGAAGTGTCCGATATAAAGATGGTGGAAAGCTATCTTGAATGTATTTATCAATGTCAGAACGGCATGAAGCAGCCACATTGGCCGTTTCTTTTGATGCATACACTAGGTCAAGGTAGTGAGTAAGTTTGGCGATCCATTCCCGAGCCTCAGAATCAGTGTTGTTTGCATCATCAACAAGATCATCAGCAACTCTGCAAAAAGAGTATCTAATCCAAATTAGCAAAAAAATTAAAGCAAAAGTCAATACAGTACTGTAAGAAAGCAATACATACAACAGGATCAAGTCAATTCGAAGACGGCCGTGAAAGACGGAGCTTGCCATATAAAAACTTCTGCTCTTTTGTCTCAATAGCTCCGCAGCCTCTTGAATACCTGCAATTCGAAGGTTATCGTACTTGCATGTGTCTGTTAAAAGTGCACACACCAGCATTTTGGGGGAAGGACATTCGGGAACAGTCGGGAACAAGGTAGGAAACGTAAACAAAATAGCCAATGCATGATCGAAAGCGACAAGGCCAAACACAATAAGTATGTTGGTTGCAAGAAAAAACACAGCTTCTTCTATGTCAAGTCCATCCCATAAGTGCAAACCTAATTTTGTCCCTGTTTCGATGCTCCACGTGCCTCTTTTCAATGCCAATGTATCAACTATCCATAAATATAAAGTGGATAGAGTAATTGGCAATAGAGTAGTTGTGTAAGGAAGTCTAATCAAGAATGCGTGAGATAGACTCCATAGTAGTAGGGCAAATGGCCCTGCCCAAGCCAGAATCAATCCTAAATACGTTCCTCTGGCATTTTGGACGATGAGGAAGCCTCCTGTTAAGATCAGAGATCCAATGATTAGTTGGCCCGAATTTCGCGCAGATTTCAAAGAAATCGGCAGAGCCAGCTGATCCCAAGGTTTCCGTTTCTTTTCACCCGGACGTTCCCAGCCCTCAAGATAGGTCGAATGAAAGACTGGTTTGCTCAAGAGCAAATAAAGAATACTGGTATTGTATGTCTGTATTACAAAGAAAAATAGTTCCTCGGCGGGGATCAAAAATAGTTTAGGACCAATGATCACATTAGGTGGATATGTCCATATTTTCCGCTTTATGAGATATGAATCCCAAGGAATGGTTGAAACGACAGCAATAGCTATGAGGAATAGAATCTTATAGATATCTATCCGCCGAATGAAAGGTCGATAAATGAATGTTAAGACGATGGCTGGCGGGATATTATATTTGAGATGGCTTGATAAATGGTCAGTTTCCCATTCGGAATATAGGGGTTAATGTACTAACACTAAGGCATATTCGAAGCCCATTTTGACGCGGGGAAAAGTTAAAATTGATGGTACCCAGATCTGCAGAATGTAGACATCTCTATACAAAACCCAAGACTAGAGACTTTATCTAGACTCTAGAGATAGAAAACGGATGAAGTGATGCGGGGAGACTAAGAGGCAATATGGGATGAGAAGAAAATTCTCACTAATTGGGATTGAATGAAGAAAAGTTGGAACGGAAGTGGCATCCCAGTAAAGCAGCCAAAGCTGGTAAAACGGAAGAAAATTAGTAGGTAGGTAGGTAGTAGAAACCTAGATTCGAAGGCTGGGCATTCCCGCTCGTAGTATGTATGGTATTTACGGTTACGGGAAGCGGCTCATAATGGTTCAATACCTAGGTACCCAGATGCCTACTAAGTTGTATTGCGGTACCTTCCGGTTTTTTGATACTATACTATACTATACTATGCTATGCTATGCTATGCTATGCTATGCTATGCTATGCTATGCTATGCTATACTATACTATACTACTCTGAACAAAGTAGACTAATAATAACATATAATAACATCAGTGTTGTTGTTATTAGTTAGTCTATTATGAGTCTAGTAACGATGTTGGCTGAATCATCCCCACGTTAATTGTTCGAATGCCAGATTCTTTCCTGGCACATATATCATGGTTCATTTGCACCGATTATCAAAACAATAGGTAGGTAGGTGTCTACTAGGTAGATAACATACAGCTTTGAAAGAATGAATTGACGGGAACGTCGAGTCTCAAAAGACACCTAAGTAGGTGCCTACCTAGTAATGAATAACAAACAGTATCGAGAAAGTGGTGGCGCGTAGCAGAATACAATCCTTGTCAATTCTAATGCTCCATGTCGTCATTACTTTTTTTTGTCTATGTGTATTATGTAATCTCCGATTGATTGTGCACGTCTTGTCAGGAAGGTCCATCTCTTACTTCACTTCTCCATCTCATTATTCATTATTCATCATTCATCCGAGTTTCCCATCAACAATTCCCATCATTACTTCCCGAGGTATGTAAGATCTTAGTAAGCTAACTCCCCGATCCCGATTCCCTAGTAGAGAAAGTATCAGGCCATTGGTCATTCCATCGTATGCTAGTAACAGGTTGTCGTCATACCTAGCATGTTCCTTCTACTCTAGTACTCTACACTCTTCCTTGGTAGTTACCTTGATTAAGTACCGCTCCATTCTATTCTTTTCATTTGTCAAGGGGCGAGGGGCGAGGGGCGAGGGGCATCAAGACCAAGGAACAATGCTTTTCATACAATATTCCTACTCGCACTGAAGCTCCCAAATACTTTCCCAAGAAGGTAAGGACACAAAGAACTTCCATGAGAGTATGTAGGCATTTTCTAAATCTACACTAATCGCCAACATAATACCACACCTGTCTTGGGAAACTATTCACAAATTTCACCTTGTCTACGCATTACCTACCTAGATCACACACATGCCAATTAATCACCGCCATTATTAAATCACTTCATTATCCATATGTTCATGTTAAGGAAATCTCAATCACAGCATTTCTTTGACTCTTCTGTTCATGACGTTCGTCAATGAGAAAAAGAACGCGGTTAGGAAACAACATCCATATCTTCATGGAAACTTCGCACCTATTCATCGCACACACCCTTTGACACCTTGTATCTATACTGGTGTTATACCAAAGGAACTGGCAGGCGGCGAATATGTACGCAATGGAGGAAATCCAGTGACAAATGAAGATTTGGGTAGGGATGCACATTGGTTCGATGGTGATGGAATGCTCAGTGGTGTAGCATTTCGAAGAGCGGAAGATGGTAGTGCACATCCGTATTTCGTCAATCAATATATCCTCACCGATACATATCTCTCGAGCATCTCAACGCCATCCCTCCGTTTACCTATTCTTCCGAGCATAGCTACGCTCGTCAATCCCGCCTCAACTCTTCTCACGATCATTCTGCGAATATTCCGAGCTATTTTCCTTGTCATCCTCTCCAACCTACCTGGATCTGCAAAAGCAATCAAAAAGATCAGCGTAGCAAATACCAGTGTACTATACCATGATGGTAGAGCCTTAGCAGCATGCGAGAGTGGACCGCCGATGCGTGTTTCCTTACCAGGCTTAGAGACTGTCGGCTGGTACGATGGTGTTCGAGCAGAAGGAGAGCCGATTACAGACACAAAATCTGGCGAAGTCTTTGGTGGAAGTGGACTCATTGGTTTCATGAAGGAATGGACAACAGCACATCCTAGAATCGATCCTATCACGAACGAACTTATACTTTTTCATTCTACATTTATTGCACCTTTTGTACATTATTCTATTATACCCAGTACACATCATAATAATTCTCCTAATAAGCTCCCACGACTCGTCAACGCAACTGTCCCTGGAGTCAAATCTGCAAAGATGATGCATGATTTTGGTGTCTCCCTTAGTCATACCATAATCATGGATCTCCCTCTTTCACTTGACCCCATGAATCTTGCCCGTAACGAACCTGTGGTCTCATATGACCCATCTGGGATTTCCAGGTTTGGTGTTTTTCCAAGATGGAAACCTGAACATATTCGATGGTTTGAAACGAATGCCTGCTGCATCTTTCATACTGCTAATAGCTGGGATGAAACTACCACCAATACATCTACCAAAAGCGAGGAAACAATATCAGTTAACATGCTAGCCTGCCGGTTGACAAGTGCTTCACTAGTCTTTAGCGCAGGTGATGTTGCAGCTCCTATTCCGAAAGACAACCCAATGACTGCCCCAATCGAAGAAGAACAATGTCGATTATACTATTATCGATTTCCACTCACCGATTCGGAGAATAGTATAAGCCATCAATTTGCTCTCTCATCGATACCGTTCGAATTTCCTTCAATACGCGAATCTTTATCCATGACTGAAGCTCAGTATGTTTACGGCTGCTCAGTATCAGATGGCACATTTGGAGCTGCTCTTGGCCGTGCTGTCAAAATCGATTCACTCGTCAAAGTAGATGTCCTCGCGTTAATCGCTCGTGGAAAAGAGACGAATCAAATCCCCATCACAGGCTGTGTTGATATACGAACGGTCACTGAAATTCTTGCTTCGAACGATCCAAATGATCCCATTAAAATCTTTAAACTGCCACAAGGTTTCTACGCCCAAGAGTCAAGGTTTGTACCACGAGAAAATGGCAAGACAGAAGATGACGGCTGGTTACTTTCTTATGTCTTCGATGAAGCTCAACTTGATGAGCATAATGTTGCAGGCCCTCAAGCAAAAAGTGAGCTTTGGGTTATCGATGCGAGGGATATGAAAACTGTTGTATGTAAAATACACCTTCCACAACGAGTTCCGTATGGATTACATGGAGCTTGGTTCAGTGAGAAGGAAATTGAGAATCAACGACCCATAGAAACTATTCGACATCTCCCCTTGAAGAAGCAAAATGTCAGCCATGAGAGCATATGGATGCATTCATGGATGTCGATACGGATGTGGCTCTTGGAGAAGATTGGATGATGATTATGATGGTTCACGATGAATTTATTCTGTATCAATGCTTTATATACCCTTGAATGTCAATCTAAATGGCGTCTGATTGATGATCTTTTTGTTGAATCAAAATCTGCCAAGATATTCTCTTGGATGGAAGTAAATAATAGTGTTCAAATCACAATATATCCATACGTGTTTTCGTCCAACACAATTCTTAACCTGTGTAGACTCAAATGCTTCATCCCATTGACTTATAAATCTAGATTCATCGATACTTAATATGAAACGTGATGTTTCCATAGTGGATCCTCAGAAATTTATGCTGCTTTTAAGTGTCCGAAAAATATGATGAAAATCTGAGATGAAAATTGTAGTGAGGTTGAGAGGGAGGTAGAAAAGCGGCGGGAGAGTGTTTCGGGGAGGATGTCACTGGGTGAGGTGTGGAGGTGGTTGTATTTTTGTTTTTGTTTTTGTTTTTTTGTGTGGGTGAAGGTAGGTAGGGAGCACGGGGAGGTAAGGGAAGGTAGGTAGGGGAGCACAGGGAGGTAAGGGAAGGGAAGCGGGGATTTGTTTTAGGTTAGATTTGTTTATGCGTTTGGTTGAGTTGGATGGTTGGATGGTGGGAATGTAGAGAGGGGGAGTATAGTGTATAGTGTGAGAAGTGTAGTTACCTAGGTAGAGGATTTGAGGATTGGGGAATGGATGTTGGATGTTGGATGGAGGGAGAGGGGTTATTTGATTCTTCGTGGAGTATCTAAAGTGGGAGGTGATTAGGTGATTAGGTGCCTAGGTAAGTAGATACTAGGTAGGTACAGAAAGATGAAGATGAAGATCTTTTCTTATTCCTCTATGTAAAATGAATTGAATTGAATTAAGCTTATTTTATGGTTTGGGATTTGGGATTGGATGGTTATTCTGTTAGGTAATGGTAGGTACTTCGTAGGTTGGTAGATATTGGAGATGTTGTGTCTTATTCAATCTCTGACCTACTTGGTAAGTGATATAAATCCTACTTTTAATAAAATCTTGCTGTTTTTATAGATTTTATTGCTGCTTTAAGCGATTTGAGTAGATATTGAGCTGCCCCCCCCCCCTAAAATTCAATATTTAAAGCCTTTGCTTGCTTTTTATCAATTTTGATAATTTTATAGCTTTTGAAACTTTTTAGAGGTTCTAAATAGGATTTTGAATCAGATTTTAATAAAAAATTATTAATTTTAAATAGAATTTGATTAATTTTGAATAAAATAAAACTTTTTATAAAACTTTCATTATTTAGAGTTTATTATATAAATTTTCAACTAATATATGATAATATGATTGAATAAAGCCTATAAATATGGGGAAAAGCACAGTCGGTTTTTGATGGGCTTTATATTACTTACCCCTTCAACCATTGTACTCACTCATATAAAATGAGCTTTTCTCCTATTAATCATCGAATGTTCAAATTCTACAAACCGAACTCGTTGCTTTTATCCATGCCCGTAATAATATCTTTTACGAAGAAATGTCATTCTTATTACAGAGTACCATAAACACAGTACGAGCTTCGTGTCCGTTTCATCTGAAATGCATCAAATTTCCCCACACTCACCACTGCGGTCTAGTTCCTCGTTCCTTTTCAAGGGGCTGTTCGCCTTATCCGCTCGGGAAATCAACACATATTAATGAATTAATTCATTTGGAAACATCACGGAAGATTTGTCCACTTGCTTGCTTGGTGCGATAATCTTAGTAGATCACGGCAGGCATTGATGGGATGGATGGGGCCCAGCGGTAATTGGCTTGGGGGTATTCGTTCAAACTTCAAATAAAGATGAAATATAATCGCTTTCATTCATGATGTGAATACTTCCTTTCTGCATCAACCCACCTTCTTTTCTTGTCTATTCTAGTTCTTTCTTTCCTGGAGAACGAAGTTCTTCATCGTCGGTCTTTACTACAAAAATCTATATACACGCAATTATGCGTTCCACACTCTTTTATTCCGTGCTTGCCAGTGGCATCACTTCTGCTCTTGGAGATGCGAGCATTTCCATTTTCCCCAACTCTCTCGCTTTAGCTGCAAATTTCGATCCCATCAAGTCGGCCTACTGGACAGGTCTTCCTCACCATCGTCGCACCCCCTTCTCCGTTTCTCCAGATGGAAATTCGGCCTATCTTGCCTACCTCGATAGTACATATGCGAAAGTATACGTGCAACAAGTTTCCCTCACCGATTTCAGCGCCATCGGCGAGGCCGTTGCGATTACCGCTTATGAAGCTACTGGACTGGTGGCGCAAAATGACGGGTTTGCCTTGATGGCAACGGTCAATGCGACGGGGACTACTGATCTTCCTACAGATGGATCACCTATCGTTTCGATCATTAGATATACGAATGGTACGAAGACATGGGAAACGGCGCTGAATGGTCCGGGAGTTCATCCTTCGGATATGTTGACTTCGACTCCGGATGCTAATGGTGATCTTGTTTATTCCGCTACTGCTGGTCTTTATGCTGGATACTTCGTCGTGGAGGGTATGTATTTTATTCTTCCTTTTGATGACGTACAAGTTTAATAAATATTTATAGCCTATACTACCGATTATGCTGGTCATTTCGGTGATTCTATCCAATATGTCAATGACGATGGTGTTCTCCAAACTATCTCCGGTGCAAGCAGCAGTTTCGGTTGCTCCCACAACACTGGTATTGGTATCGAAGCTGCAGATGCCGCTCCCTTCGCTAGTGTCTGCGCTGAAGATCAAGGCGATATCTGGTTGAACACCGAAACGCAATATATGTCCGGTCAAAAGATCGCCAACGAGAACACTACCAATGGTGTCAGTGGTGAACCCATGGGTGGTATGTCCGGATCCTACTCTAACTTGGCCTCGATCCCAGGCTCCGATGGATATATTTTCGCATGGCAATCACGCGGTGCTCTCGATCTTACCCTTAACGATTGGATGGGAACCGGATATACGCAATGCTCACCCAGATGGCTCAACCACAACGTCGCCATCTCTGTCATGGCAGATAAAAAAACCCTCGCCGCAGCCGAAGCCTCTTCCACCGTGGGCGCCGCAGAAGGCGATACCCAAGTCACCTGGATCACTTATTCCTCCACCGACGATCACCAAAATGTCCACATCGCCGCCGTCAATTCCCAATACTCCATCGTCACCTACGAAACCCTCACTTCCCCAGACTGTCAACCAGTCCCCATGGGTTGCTCAGGTACATACGCAGGTACCTCTTTCCAAGTCATCGACAACACGGGCGCAAAGGTTGGATCTGCGGTCGTCTCCACCGAAGCCTTTGTCAGTGGTGATATCGTCACTATCGGTACCGATAAGGTTTGCTGGCCTTATGTTGATATGACATGGGATTTGAGCACGGAAAAAAGTAGCGGAACTCCAGTTTCTAAAATGTCTTTCGCTTGTGCTACTTTGAGCGGTAACTCGACTACCACTGCTTCTTCTTCTTCGGTAGTTGCTAGCTCCGCTGCTGCTACTGTCGCCGCTGGCTCTAGCTCCAGCTCAGCCGCTGCGGTCGTAGCATCTATTTCCTCCGCAAACGTAGCTATCATTTCCTCCCCCGTCTCATCCTCCTCCGTATCTCCATCCATCGCACTATTCGCCTCCTCAGCAGCCGGTCTCGAAATCTCTAGGTCAGCTCCAGCTTCAGCGTCTGCTTCCCTCGTCGCACCAGTTTCCTCAGCAGCAGCACTTTCTACCCCCGTACCTGCGAGCACAACTCTCGCGACCAAAACTCGAAGCAAGCACACTAAATCTGCGCATACGAAAGTAGCTACTTCGTCGGTGGTTTCGTCTGCTGCGCCTGCTTCTACTTCTACTGCGGGTGGGGAGTCCGCCGGAGAGGTGAGTGGAGTTGTTTGGGTGGATGCTGATGAGTGTGATGGGGAGGATGAGTATTAGATAGGAGGGGAGGAGAGTGGTGGTTGGATAAGGAGTGGGGAGATGGGGTTGAAGCGAGGGAAAGAAGGAAGAATGGAAGGAAGGGCTAAGGTGAAATTTTATGTTTATATTCATGTATATATACAACTTAGTTATGATGAGTGAGAAATACACTCATATATACACAAAATAGTTTCATGCGTCAACGTGCTATGTACATGTACCAACCCAACCCATGAGATATAATACTTAAAGACAGATGGAATGCGATGAGATGAGATGAAATGATTATACCTACCTCTATGTATTCCTTTCTTCTCAAACCTTATTTATACTACGTATGAGGATGAATATGACAGGAATGAGAAAAAAGAAAGAGAATGTGATAGATGGATAGATTAACATGACGAAAGTTCTCGATTTTTCGACTGTTGGAATTGGGGAGTATAGAGTATACATATATCTATCTAGGTACCTAGAGAATCCCGCCATACATACATAGGTATCTAGGTACCACTATACTATAAGAAAATAAACGAGCTGATCAAGGGGTACTTACAAAGTAGGTTTGAGAGAAAAAGAATACGTATGGTATGGATAGCGAAATATGAGATGCATACTAGGTAAGGAAGGGAGTATAAAATGCAGTAGGCAATGTCAGTGGACGCGTATAAATATGAATGTCGAGGTTATTCTCTGCTTCTCATTTTTGTATTTATCTAATCTGATTTGCAGAAGAGGGATGTTATAGAGATAGAGTGGGGATTTAGGTGATATGGGCGATATCCCGTGGATATTTATGATAGAGTTGAGATGAGCTGAGATGAAATGAGATGAGATGAGATGAGATGAGAGATCAAGAACAAAATTATGTATTAAAAGATTCACTAAACGGTGGTAATAATATAACACGATATAAATAATCAATCCATCATGTCCTTCCTATTCCCCCAAAGACGTCGAGACAATCTCGTATTGCGATCATGCTTTCCTTTCGTCTCGTCTTTTTCATAACCTGATATGACATAACCTGACCTGACCTGACCTAACTTGCAAGCATACTGACATGTAGGTATTTCCAGGAAAATAGGAATTATATCCGATTGTTTCCTCGTACCCATCATTCATGCATACATACATGCCCGTACTGTTCATCCGCAATGGTATCGTAAACTAAACTCATTCCTTCCCTGCCCGTATTATATCCAAGTAAACCAAATAAGCAAACTCATGAAAACCACGTTTCCATTCTCAAAGTATATCGTAAAATGTTTATTTATTCTTTTAGTAATGTGTATGTGAAAAGAACATTCTCGTCCTCGTAGGAATTTAGACCGTCTCGCGCTCAGTCTTGCTACGACGTTCGCGGCCCTTGACAGACCATGGGAAATGAGCGACTGGTATGACGAAGAAAGAGTTACTGGAAGAGAAATAATGTTAGTTGATGAATTCATATTGAAATAGGGAAGTGGAACATACCTATCATCTGCAAGACCAGCCAAAGCATTATACCAAGCCATAAAAGCCGCGAACAGGCCGAAATATCCACCCGCCTTGATCGCACCGGAGAGAGCCGCTCCCGCAGCATTCGCTCGCAAGTGACCGATTCCAAGACACAAGAAAGCCAAGTCGAGGAAGAAGAAGAGCAGGAAAAAGGCAACGGTAGAACGGAGTGTGCAAATCAGGAGAATGGTCGTGAAGATGAACCATCCCATGAGGAAAAATCCAAATGCGTTGTTGAAATCGTTGATGCCGGATCCGGTGCCTTCGTACGAGGATACAATCTCGAATCCACCGGGTGTGAGGACTATCGCGAGGGAAATCCAGAATCCTCCGTAGGATGAGAGAGCGGTGGCACCGAAGGTGTTTCCTACGGCCATTTCCCTACATAATTGTTAGTCTTTGTCGTTTTGATATATATGAGCTCAGCAGGTATTAACTACATACCACATGCCAGCAAGTAACTGAACGAGACCACCATAACCAAAAGCAAGCGCAATAACAATACTAGGTTTGGTCACACCAGCCGTTCCGATATTGATGAGAGACAGGACGAAGGTAGTCAGAGCGAAAGCACTGAGACCTAAAGGTGCCGGATTGGCGAATTTTCTTTCCGTCGTGGGTTTATAGAGACCGGGTTGGAACTCTCCACCAAATGCTGGGAATCGGGCGGACTCTCCAGTGTTCATATGTGCCAATGGGTTTCCTCCATAATCATATCCTCTTGAGACGTGGGCATTGGGGTTACTGTTAACACCTCCTCCATTGATAGGGGCATGATCCTGAGTATTACTCAGACCAGATTCACTGGTGTATTCCTTATTGAATCCATTATTGTCTGTGGTGGCGGTGGTAGCCATGATGAATTTGATTGTCGACTTTTATATGTTGTGTTGTGAACAAATCGAACTTATCAATATGATATGGTGGTATAGGAGCCAAAATTTGGAGCTCGATCTTTTTTGCTGAATAATAAATAGCAATACAATTGGTGAATACACAAAGAGTAAAAGAGAGAAAAAAGAATCCAATATCTGACGAAAGGTTCAGAGGGGAGAAGGATATCGAGATATATACGTGAATTAGCAAGCTACTAGGTAGGGTCCCTAGGTAGGTAGCATGTACATCGTATGAAATGGGGAATGGGGGGGGGGAATTGATTTTTGGGGTAAGGAAGCTTGCTTATTTGCTCCATACAATCCGGGGCGAAGCTTGTACGTACCGCGGTCATGTTGCCTATGTTTATTACAAAGAAATTGAAATTTGAGTAATCCAAGTACCAATTTGCGAAGTATTAAATCACTAAATTGGTGTAGCATTGACCAATCCGGTGTTCTCGTCTTGTTGGGTCTCCAATAGAAAAACAGAACTTCGTAATGATTATCCCATCGACACACGACACACCGAATGGAGTATCGTTTTAATCCTTGACCTCGTCATCCACAAGAAATCTCTTTGCATATTGGTCCCCTGCCGATTATCATAGCTTGAGTCGGATTTACGATGAATCCTCAATTGAAAATGTCCATTTGTGGGGAAATGAAATGGATTTTTTGATTTTTTGTTGGTTGTCGGTCTTGTTAGATTTGTCTCGCCATTGTTTACGGAGTATGGGGATGTTTTAGTCTCCAGATTCTCCTCATCCGTTTGTCCTTGGTACCGAAGAGGTGGTCGTGATTGACATGTTCTGTCTGATATTGAGTCCCTTTTCCCCTGTATCATTTTGTCGGAATCCCTGGGTGAAACTACTGACCGTGATGTCTGTCCTTCCCAAAGCTAAGTAGCCAAAGGGAAGTAGCCAAATGGAGGGGATCGTTTGTAATCTCCAATCTCCAATCTCCAATCTACAACCTACAACCTACAACCTGCAATCTACCCATTCACCTCTCAGATCAGCCTGTTTACATTTCGTTATACTAGTATTCTACAATGATACTGCAATGGCAGCCACAAGAGAAATCGCCATAGTTTATTGTTTGAAGATTTGTAATTGGCTTGACAAAGACCATTAGTGAGCATTATATGAAATTCTACATCGTATGGTTGAGAACTGTGGTTACTGCGGAGGTACCCATAATCTCCATAGTTTCCATATTTCAAAGGGACATTTCCATTATTGTTCCAAAAGTCATGGTATGACGATCAAAATTCATTCGGGAGAAAACTAAACTTAAAGGGGTATCGAGCTACAGTCAAAATCGCACGCCCCTTCTTTAACCATTTTATCCGAAAACCTTGTGATATCAGATATCATTTGTACTAGGGTTTATAGAGTTTAAATCTTCATATTTCCAATCATCAAAATTGGTCTGTGTTGATCAAGTGGGTATGATGAGGAGAAACTGGGGATTCGAATGGCAAATGACTGGCAATTGTTACCGGATGTAGACGATTCCAAAACCATTTACAGTCCATCAAGCTCGGGAGAAGCTCAACATTTTGATGATAGCTGACTCGGATACAAGTATTGATTCTAAGTCCGTACCCTGGATACTGCCCTGGATACCGCCCTGGATACCGTATTACGGTCAAACGTTGTTATTTTGTTGAAAGCTAGGATGGTTTGTCGCCGAGCTGACGGGTGCTTTTACCTCCAGGTTGACTGTGTACGGGGTAGGGTTTATACCAACCCCTGATTATGCCATTCCGGACGTTTGCCTTTAGGAGGAATTATAAGCGCCAATCATAGAAGCCTTATGGAACGGACAGAAAAGTCTCATAAAAATGCTAATTCTCAAGCCTAGAATCATCATGAATTTGGAGCAATATTACTTACACGAGGACTATACATTAGGCTTTCCTTTTGCTTTTCTCTACTTACCTGCATCGGTTGAACATTATAGTACCCAATCTATTCAACAAAACTAGGGGGTGGATTCCCGAAAAGGTACACCCATTCGTGCGTAAGATCACCGAAGAACAGAGAAAGAAACACGGGAGTTGCACACCGAAAAGAACAGAAAACTGACTCACATCTAAAACATGCACATAATCGCGAGTCCAACTTCATCCCCAACCAACTCGTGTGGAGGATTCCTGACCCTTCTAATAATTTTAATTGTGAAAGGGTCGAATGGACCGAAGCGAGTGCAACGGAGGCTCGTCTTCCAGTATGCACCCCATTTCATCGAATAGCGAATTTAAACGTATGCTTACACCCCATGAAGAAATGCAAATATCCTAGTAAGAAACATCGAATTGGAGTCAAGGGGTTACACAGCTAGTAAGTACTGTAGTATGTACGGAGTGCAGACTAGCTTACTTTTACCGCGCCAATACGAAAGAAAAGCTTATACTTAGGTACACCAAGCATTTACAGCTTCGAAAGTTAGTTGGACAAGTTCACGCGGTGAACATTTTTCAAGACATAAAAACGTTACAGATACCTTTCGTTTTTTCAAAACTTTAAAGTAAGCCACCACTCTCATGCCCAGGTATAGGTTTCGATGTTTGTGAACGCTTTGACGTATATACCTAGTGTCTATTTGTGAAGAACAGAACGTTTGCGGATCAATGGAAAAATGGTTTCAAGAAGTATGATAATATGATGGCATTTTTGGATATGAAACACAGAACCTTCAAGTACCGAAGTCTTGAAGTAGGATACTTGAAATACGATACGAGACAATATCATGTTTTTCTGGAATGAAGCGAGGGGAGAGGAGAAGGGAAGATAAAGAACAAAAGACAACATACTACTAATCATCAAGAATGTACATGCTAATTGCATAAAATGACCATTAGAATTACGGAAATCTCGGTATCGAAAAAGGAATAGTTTGAGTCTTCGGAATACTTTTCCGCGTTGTTTTTTGCTTTTGGTTTTTCATCCGGACATATCTCCAGATTTGATAGGGGGTGGTGACATTCCAAATTTTCAATCTTAATAGAACGTGATGGTTGTGAACGGGTTTCGTGTAAACTATCTACTTTTATTAGATACCTAGGTGTGTTTATAGCAACAACTTACAAAGTTTATTCGGCACCGCAGCATTTGTTACTAATACGTGGATAATCATGTGATATCTCATTCAATATTCGTCTGCACAGAGATAGATTTCAAAGAATTCAGAAGCCATAAAACCCTTATTATATTGCAAGCCCAAGAATCTCTATACCAATAACCCCAAAGTACCTATCCTTGGCTCTGGAGAAAGCCTGTAAAATTCACCATCGCATCTCAGCTCTCGGCAGCCCAATACCACTCTACTCCACAATAATATCGATAATAGCACCTGTCTGTGTATCTGAATCAGGAAGTTGATATTCCTATTTACCTCTGCAGATATTATGTTACTATACGAGCCCGCCAGTCTGGTCGGATCTAAACATGGGGATATGCATGCACGGAGTACTACGTGGCCATTTCATAAGGTTTGGGGTTTTGCTAAGGTTACAGTCTTGGGTGAAAGGAGAGGGGAAGGGTTCGTTTACTTTTCTGCCTTTTCTGCCTTTTCGCGTGAGATTTGATGAGATGGATATTTGATAGGTAAGGAGTCTATACAATATCATTAATCCTCATTCTCGAACAAAGTACACACCATTCTTTTTACATGAAAACTGATCATCCTCATAAATACCTGAATCGCGCACGCAATCACGGACTCATTTTCTTAGCTAAGATCGACAGTGAGTGCACACATACACGGCAGCGTAATTAATAGCTTCGGTATTTATTGAAATGGGATTCTGCAAGATCCAAACTATTTTCATTACCATATATACATGACAGTAATAAATCCTGTACTCGGTAGTGAATCACATTCGGGGGGGACAGACGGCAGTCTCCATTCCAAATAGTGTATTAAATTCTTCCTGGATGATCTTTGCACCTTCGTTTCACATCCTCGGTTTGTGGATTCGGGTGGAAGGCGCGGGCGGTGGAGCGGAGAAGGAGAATCAGGAGATGCTTGATGAAGATGTGTGTAGGAGGCTGTTTGCTGTTTTTTTGTGCGGACGGACGGAATGGAGATGCTTGGGTGTCTGTCCGTATGAATTTGCGGGAATGATGGTGGTTGACTCTTGGGTATCATTTGTCTTCACGAGGAATTGAATGAAGTTTACGCTTGGAAGTAAGTTGTGCTTTTTTTGTCACTATTCGATGCTGTATTTCAATTTTCAATCATTCGCGGTCAGCAGTACATAAGGAAGGACCGTGATAACGCAAACTCTTCTGAAGATGTTATCCATCAGAGTAAGGGATTCTACTTCCAGTGATCAGGAATTCTCATTTATAGCATGGTTTTATGATTCGTGCATTGCCTGTTTCTTGCATGGGGATATGTATGCTATCTGAAGTGGGAAGGGAAAGAAACATCGTTCATATCTTAAAAGAAAGGTTTGTGTAGGAAGAATTTATTGGTATAAAAGTTATTAGCTATCATACATGTATTACTAGAATCGAAACCTCCCAAGCACCCCATTTCATTTTCAAAGTTCTGTCCGTACCCTGACTCATCCTCTAAGAGCACCTCTCAGAGAACGTGGAAACCAAGATAGCGATACTCTGGCAATCCCAAAACATCAAAAATGACCACAAATATGATTCATCCGGTGGTGGCCATATATTATCTGTGAATTTGACGCAGACATTTTTCTCACGAATCTGCATCTTTGCTCGTAAGTGTGGTGCCTGCGAAAGCCTTCGCGTAGAACTTAGGCATACTGGGGTGCTAACGGCTATAGTGATTGAAGCCGATGAGGGCAGCTTCTGCTGCGATTTCGAGCCATTGGGCCCGGTGCTACTTGTCGACAGGGAGTTGTCCTTTTAGGACAGCCTTGGAGACGGCTATATCGGTGGCACGAGTACGAGCACGAGCGAAAGAACGACGAGCAGCGAAGAAAGCGATTCGATGTGATAAGTTCCTGTCAATGAGAATGGTCAGCAGGCTGTATAGCGGGCATCATGCATGGATGTCTCTTGAATTGCCGTCTTGATTAAGAGAGACATTTGTAGCTCAAAAATGAAAGATTTGTAACATGAAGACACCAATAAATTGAACGACTTACATTTGTTGTGGTGGCGGTGCTACTGTGCCAGCAGAGTGTCCAACAGTCCGGACTGCAGTCCAATAATGAAGATTACTAAATCCTCAACCCAATTAGCACATTCAAATCATTTGAGGATAAGTCTCTCAAATAAAAAGTCAAGATTTTCCAAGATCACTGTTATTACAATCTGTATGAGTGAATTTTATATATACCTGCAATGTACAATGCTGGCTAATCAAGTGCGCCGGTGCGGCTTCACTCATCGACAATATCATGAACGAGATCTTGTAACCTGTAGATTTCACTTTAATACTCATATATATAATCAATTGACATCGTATACCCACAGATCATTCAAGATTATCTCAGAATCCGACCATACAGCGGATCTTATACCATCAATACCGCTTGATTCACATAATTATACGGTTCGCTTATCCAGTGCAGTAATTAACCGCTTGAATACAGCTAGCCAGATTTGATACATGACTGTATCACTTGTTAATTCAAAGTAGTTATAAGAATTCAATCTTTCTACAAGTCAACGTCCTTTCTATTCTCACAACAAATCTTACTTTGATAGCTTTCATCAAGCAGAATCTTGTACTCTACTTGAAGAATTATTAGCACGATCCGACTACAAACACCTGTTCATTACAGCAACAGCACTTCATACCAAAGACATATCGCCGAGTAGACGGAATACCGCACGAGTATGTCTATCAATATCGAACAAACTTTCCAAGCAGGTTCTACCGAAGACTTGAAGAATTCTGTTGAGATGTTTGATGAAGATGATCACACCCTTGACAACGTCTCTGAGTCCCACTCAGCATCAGTATGTCCCTGGCTCCTATTTTCATTTTCTTGCATACTAATTCATTACCTTTAGGAGGACATAGAATACAATCCCTACCTTGAGTGGGCAGTTTCATGGTCGGACTACGTCGAAGAGATGTTAGCCGAAAAAGAGCGCGATCTTGCATTAGATAATGGAGATTCCAGGGAGGACTGGGGGGCCAGCCTCTCTGAATTTGATTGGAACGCCACTCCTATTTCGGGCGACTCCTGGCCTCAGTCAGACGATTCATGGGAGAGACAACCCATGGTTTCATTTGCTGACGAATATGAAGCACGAATGGCTGCGTTAGATCAGGAGGCCGAGAACGCTCTGAACACAGGTGCAAAAAGAAGCCCGGATGCGCCAGCTCCAGTCATTCTCATCGATACACTCGAAAAGCTGGACAAATCCTACCCGTCCTCTCTCGGCTCAAGGATGGAGTTGAGCTTGCATTTGACTGCGAAGGCACACCGGAGGAGGACGAAAATAGGGAGCCTATCCCAGGCGGTGGCTTTGGTCGTACCGGAGACATTTCATTCCTGTCCATGACTGTAATCTCAATCGATATAACCTACGTCTTCGATGTCTGGCAGCTCAAGAGAACTGTTTTTGACCGTCAAAGTAATGATGGTCAGACTCTCAAGAAGATTTTGGAATCGCATGACAGAATTCAGCTCTGGTGGGATGTTCGTAGTGATTGGGATACCTTATTCCATAAATTTGGGATTCAAATTGGGAAGGTCCGTGATGTACAGCTAATGGAGCTTTTATCTCGGTCCGGACGGAAGTCGAACATCTTTGGCTTACACAAGGTTATGAAATATGAAGGCCATTATATAATGAGCTCACATAAGTTGAATACCTGGCTGAGTGAGAAAACATCTGGAGGAGCGTACTTCAAGAGAAATGGCTGGCGACCACTAACGACCAGACCATTGACCAGAACTGCAAGAAACTATATTGCAGGCGAAACTGAGTACCTTTACGGCTTGCATAAGCGACTGCTGTACAAGTTGGAAGTTTGGCTCGATATGACATAAGGAAAAACTGTCGGAGGTCTAATGGATGCCATTGGGAAGCCATCCACTCTCCTAGCAACTACGGACGACTTGATGCAATTCATTGACCAGCAATCAATGATTCGAGCTCACTATGCAACATCCCCGGGGTTTGATTCCAGGTCTCGTAAGGGAAAGGCAAATGCACCTGCAGCATTTCTCCGAATAACCGATTTTTGGGAGGAAAACCAGGATAGAATGTCGAAAAGACAGGAGGAGTACCAAAAATTGTTCCAAAGTCAACAATTTATGGCGGTAGACTCTTCAAGGAGGTTGTGAATTCATTATAGAAACCGCTTTTATGGTTACTAGGGTATGGATTGGCTTGCTAGGTGAGTGTTTTAGAGCCTAGCGATAGTATCATCGTGCCAAGGCTTTTGCAGAAAAGTTACAGTACCGCATAAAGGGGATTTGTTTTTCTACACTACATCAATCAAATCATATAATTACATAGGAAAATTCATACAATAATACTAAAAAAAAATGAAAACAACTGAATGATATGAATTGAGACGATTATAAAACTTTGAAAGAAGGGGGGGTCGTAAGGAGTTTCCCCTTTTGTGTCTGTACTCCCACTCCCACTTTCTGGTATAAGAGCTCTAAAACAACACGAGAGCTCGCACACAATATCGTAAAGATGATGTTTTCTATACCAGACTAAATCATATGGTTATATAGTAGTTTATGTGGTAGTATATGATAATATGTTTCAAATAACGTATTAGTATCAGACAATGAGCCCTTTGATCTAGAGGGGGGGGGGATCACAAAGCGTTTCCTCTTTATATCTGCACTCCCACTCTCATGTAAAGGGGCTCTTAAACAACAAGAACGCCAGCCCGCCCACAACGGGTTATTTAGCAGGGAATGAGAGATGTATACTAATGACAAGAACTTGGTACTCAGGAAGCAAATTATTACATACGCATTGCAATTCATTAATCAAGAGCTTATGTATCAACCCAATCTGGTTATCCTGAATATTTAAATATTGAGGCCTCTTCAGTCATGACCAGCTTGACAATCTGTATGAGTGAATTTTAGATACACCTGCAATGTAAAATACTGTCCAATTTCCTTTTGGTCCGGGTGATAGGTAATTAGTTTTCGTGTGTTGAAATTAGTAAACGTATTAAGATTTGCCAGCCTAGCATGAGGCAGTGCTAACGAACAAGTCATAGGGGTCAACACTTCGACACTCCTCGACAATTCAACAGACAAGACTCCACAACAAGCAGACACAGCACCCAAAAAGGCAGAAGTCATTAAAGAGGCTTTTCATTTTGCACCCTTTACACCCCTTACAGTCACTGTCTGTGAAAGGTTCATGAATTGTTAAACCAATATTGTTTCTGAAAGTTACAGAAATCCAATATCACCATGTCTGAAAAGGCAGATTCTTCCGAGATTGTTCATCAACATGCTGGAACATCATCTGGTGCGAGTGAGCAAGAGCTAGATGTAAGTCAACAGAAATGACTGATGCATCCTTCGTGAAATTTGAACTACCCATGCTAATAATTTGGTACTTGTAGATTCCCTTGTCTCAACAAGAGCACATCGAGCCTTTTGTTCTCAGCGACATTCAAGCATATGATAGCATTGACAACAATACCACTCTTGCAGTCCGTTGGCCTTCATCTCCAACTATGGAGAACCAAGCAGATACAGTAGCCGCAAATTGGTCTGGCAGGAACGATGATCCCCAAGATGATATGGGACCGACCGTGGTTGCCTCAACAGATACAGCAGCCGAAGACTGGGATAATGTACCAACCACGGATGATGGATCTTGGGAGTACATGCCAGCTAGAGAAGCTACCTTCACAGAATTTGGTAAATAGTTTTTAACATTCATTGCCCAGAATGTTTGAAACCTTTTCAGTTCCCAGCCCATTTTCAAAGTCTAATAATGTCTCAGACAAGCGGTTCTTTCTTATAGACTCGGTCGCTAAAATGAATTGGTTTCTTCCGATGCTATCAAACATCCAGGATAGCCGGCGCCAAGAACTTTTCTGTGGCTGTAAAGGAAACGGAGTTGGATTATCGAGAGACGGAGCCATCACTTTCTTTACGGTGACCATTACGTCCTTGAATACGACATACACCTTCGATGTCCAAGTCCTAGGAGATCAGGTGTTCAACATGGTTGGTAACAATGGTTTATCATTGAGGATGATTCTTGAATCCAAGAAATTTGGACAGGTTTGGTGGGATATGCGAAACGACTTCGAGGCGCTCTCTCACCACTACAATATTCATTCGCACTTCGAGCTAGACCTTCACCTTCTCGATATCATGTCAGCTAGAGGCAACAGAGCTAGGTTAAATAGCCTAATAGCCTCTGTCCGCAAAAACCAGGCCGGAGAGTTGAGAATGAATGACCCAACCCTGTGGCGCGGATACAGTGGAACATGGAGCTCAAAGAAGAAAGAAGTGAAAGGTTACCTTGACTGGAATGGCTTTGAGGCGTTAGAGATAAGACCAGTCAACCCAATCGTGATTCTGGGTTGTCGCATTGATACAGAGATTCTGCCAGAATTGTTTGATCATCTACTGCAACGCCTTCGGAGGACCACTAATGAAATGAAGATGGGGTCTCCAGAGCTATTTTTTAATATTGTTCGAGAGGAATCTTGGATCAGAGCTCAGGCAGTGTGGTCAAGAGAGAGCTCCAATGTTTACGTCGCTGGTATCTGTCGAGAAATCATGAATCATCCCAGGACTCGGTCACCACCAATATTTACGATGTTACCACAAGTGATTGCGGGAATTCGAGAGGATGAGTTTATGATCGGTTTTGAGTAAACTATGGAGAAGATGAAACAAAGTGTTTGTCGATGGCGATGTTGAAGCTATGTAATTTGCTTGGTAAAGAATGGGCCATCCGACGAAAGCGTCACTCCAGCTTTCAGACAATGTCGTTTATGGAAATACTGTGGTGTTTTTGGACAATTAATTGTAGCTAGAGGCAGATATAAGAAGTGCTTCCAGGTAGTAGATAGTAGAATCAAGTATGGCATGCTGGCATGTCGTATTTGTGGTTCTTAATAGAGTAGAATTAATCTTTGAAGAACGCGAATGTTTGAGATATCAGCATCTTCCACAAGGTACAAATCATGTTCATAGTCCATGAAACTTCATGGGGTTCGGTGCTTGCTACTCTGCGTTTATTTAAAGAAATGATGTAAAAACAGAGACTATGGGGGATTTAGTGCAACCAATTAAGCCATTGGGTAACTTGCCATGCATTGAATGAGCATCGGAGCATGCAGTTATCCAGAGCCGGCGAGCTTGTGAGCCCAGTAGATGTCAAATGTGACAATAGAGAGGGTCGTCTCAGGAAGCTCGATTAACGAGAGTGCATTTGTAAGCTACAGAAGCAGTAAAGGCAATAGCAATAGCATAGGAAAGAGAAATGGTCAAGTAATTGTGTCTGTTTGAACTGAAGGTCAATGTCAAACTCAAAGCTTAAGCATCGATACACGCGCGATCCGCGTTCTGTAAATCATTAGTGGATGTGTACGGACTGGCGAAACACTGCAAAAAATCGATTGAGCATTATTACCTGAGATCTCAGTTTGTAAAATCTGGGAATTCCTACAATGTTTTATTAAAAGTCAAACAATGAAAAGATAGATTCTGATACCAAACAATTGAAAAATGGATTTATTACAAATTTTGAAAGTTGAGAAGTTTCCCGTCAGTCCATGCACCTACCCATTGGTGAATCAAGCTAGCGCGTCTCCTCGCGTAAAGTGGCTCCATCAATCTCGTGTTCCAGCCTTCTCTAATTCTTTCATCAATTCAACATCAAATCCCCTTGTCTTATTCAATCTATCAATTCCTTTTGTTATCAATAGTATTAAGTTATCAGCTTAACTAAGGCTTATTTCACGACGTCAATAATCACAATGTTTCTCAAGCGCAAGCGTTCCGAATCCGAGATCTCAACCACTTCATCTCTCCTATCCAGTCCTCTACACTCCAACAACTCCAATTCTATGCATATTGATTCTCCATCAATAAGATCACCGAATCTTTTCTCCTCTCGTACCCGGAAGCGTCATAGAGATAATAGACCAAATGAAGACACCGTCCATCGTATGTCCTCTCATTCTAACAATCCAACAGCTGCGCGTCAAATATTAATCAACTCTACAGAACATACCCTCTCCCTCCTTTATTCGGCGCAGCAACCTTCAAATATAAATACAAACTGCATGCCACCGCCCTCACCTTCCGCAATCTCACCTCATACCATAATACCTAACCCACCAAATAACGCTCCACACCAAGCCTCACTTCACTCTTTCTGGCAATTGCCATCAAACCGTCAGGTTTCACCTTCTAGCGATTCTTCTTATACATCATCCACATCTGTTTCTCCTAAAACTATCACACATCCCCACCTGATACCGACCAATTGCGAGGATTGCGATGCATCACTAGCGAACACGGAAGAGGGTGACGAAATGGATGTAGATACTATAATGGATATTGATATGTATGGAGCAGGAGAGACAAATCATGCATGTACGAATTGTGGGAAACAAGTTTGTCATTCCTGTGCTGTGAGTAACTTGGGAGTGGAAAGGAAATGTTTGGGTTGTGCAGGGAGTAACAGAAATGAAAGGAAATGGGTTGGAGGCTTGGGGTGGATGAATTAGAAGTGGAGAATTGAATTGGAAACAAAAGCGGATACCCAGCGTGCGTTTAGTTGAAGAAATCTGTACGGATTCACCGTTGTTTATTCTGCTTGGATGTCTACAGCTTGGCGTTAGAAGTTATGGAACGGCTTCTTTCTTATATCAGGATATACTAATTTCCAACTCCTCAACGATGATAAGATTTTTCAAATTGTATAGAACCAAAAGTATGAACTAATCCTTACTCAATTGACCTCCTATAAACGAATTAGCAAGTGCTGCAAAGATGACGCGGAGTCACAACACTTCGAGGTATTCCGCTCACGTCCTCATAACTTCTCTGCTCAAACTTAGCCGACCATGACTCTTTTAAAGTGTACTCCCACAGCTCTACTCTCTCCCATCGAAAAGTACGCCAGACTGCAAACCGTTTATTTCCAAGAGCTAGCTTCCTTTGATTTGATTTTATGTTTCTAATGTATGATTGCACTATCTACGCATCTATACATTTATAGAGAATATGGCCATAACCCCTCATAAGACCCGCAAGTAGTTCGTAAAGTTTCGAAGTTTATAGTATGCGAACTATGCGCATCATGACTGATCAACAACAAACGAGACTTTAGGGTTTCCAAACTTAACATGTCGACAATTTCAAGTGACACTGTGTGACATCGTATGATCGACAAACTCAAAGGACTATATCATCGCGTTGATCACATGACATTTACCGTCTGATATCAATCTTTACATTAGAACCATTTTGAATATCTGAGATTATGTGAATGATGTCGTTTGGTTGAAGAGATTTTAGTATACAGGATTCTTGTTATGACCTATGATACAGCGATATCGAGATGATGCGCCGGTCATTCGAACCCGTAAAGCGAGTGCTCTCTAGACTCCCCCGACAGAAGAGAAAGGACTTCACGCGCAAATAGAAAGAATTGTTCCATCATTATTCTGATCCACCACATTCTCTAGGTAGACAGAATTCGATTCCATTATGAAACAAGAATATCATCAGAATAACGCCCATTCATGTCCTACATATAAGAAACCCTCCTTGTCACCACCTTTATATTCTCCCTTCTCCCCCTTTGCCACCCTGACTCTCACACTAATACCCCCAAGTATTCAGCTTCCCGTCCAAAACTCCCCGATCCCTAACCCCGAATCCCAGATCCAAATCCTCAAAATGTGCAAAAGCATAATCTTCGATTTCGAGTGTTCCCACTACGAGCGCCGACTTCGTTTCTGTCCGTATCAACGTCACACCCTATGTTTTGCAGAAGACTGTCCCTATTTTCATCGTGTAGATAGAGAGGCGAGGAGAAGATGTGTGCGGTGTGTTGTGAGGAGAAGGAGAATGGGGAGAATAGATGGGGGATGTTGTGTGGTTATGTGATGGAGGTGATGATGGGTAGGTAAGTAGGTAACGAGATAAGTAGATAGTGTTTAGCAGAGAGTTGGGGTTACTGTGGTGAGTACTACGACTTTCTTTTATAATGAAAATAGGTATGATTACATAGAAATACGAATGCAGATACAGGTATACGAAAAATGATAAACTCTTCAAATGAAATATAAAATGTTAAGATTAAATGAATGTGGCTTGAAGTGAATTCAATCCTCTAAAGATGTCTAGAACAGTGCAAGTACACTTAAATAATGTAGACATAACAATGCTTTGTTCGCTCACCTCTCATCTCAACAAAGAGAAGTCTCGTTACTATCTACCTACCTACCTACCAATATCTGGTAACACAAGCTCGCTTAGTATATCCCCTTCGATCTCAACTTCATCAGTAGAGAAAGAAGTCGAAACCCACTTACCTATTCCAACGAAAGGAAATATTACCCAAGTCTTGAAGATTCTCGTTTTTCGAGGAAAATCGAGGGATACATGTCGAGATCGTTCTTATTTACAGGATCCGGTGCTTTTTTAAGAGTTACTTAAATGTTCGTATCGAACATGAGTCTATAGATAGTAAGAAGAAATTCGAATGTTTTTAATATCGATGCTATCTCGTCCCGTCTAATCTCATCTAATTTTTAGAGTTAAACTATTAATTTTAATCTTTAAGTTAACATTAATTATTTTTGTCTATTGTATAAGGACTTTAAAAAGATATATATGTTTTACTTATTTTCCACTTCTAATAAACCTCTTTCTTTAAACCTTAATTCTTAATCTCCTAACATCTAATCTCGTTAATACTATCTCTTTCCTCTTATTTCTCTTTAAACTACTAGGTAATGTTCTTACTATCTATTAAAGTCATTTATATTCTCTACATCCCATCTTATCCCACCTCGTCCCATCTCACCTCACATACAACCCAACACCAGTCGACCAAGAACTAAATCCAACCCCCAAATATCCCATCACTTTCACTTTAAACTCTAAATTTCTATTCCCACCTATAAATTTACCTATTTTTAGATAATACCAATCCCACACTTATTAGACATCCCAATAACTTATTCTCTCTATGGGGTATTCTGTCCGATTCTGTTCTATCCTATCCCATCTTATCCCATCTCATCATCTCTCATAATTCACCACACCTTCCTACCGAAAGATTTATATTTACATTGAATAGACAAGTATCCAAGTATCAAACACTATAAACATCAAAACCATCACCATCACCATCACCAAAACCAAACCTTATCCATCATCAACCACAACCATTAAACACCTCCCCGAATCAACACATTCCCTTCCCCTATACCCTTCTCTCTCTCACACCCTTTTTTCTCCCACTCCTACACCACAAAAACCAAAGCAATCAAGAAAGAAAATCCTCTTCAATCCTCTTCACAATCCCTTTCGTCCCCCCATTTCTCTCAATCCTCCGCTCGAAATCTCCAATATACCACACCACCCACATACTCACATACCTACCTACCTTACTCAACAACTACAAATCCCCGGCCTCCCCCAACGCACACATCAATATCATCTTCCGCAGCCAACTTTTATCTCTATTAAAAATCCTTGACAGCATATCCCTCTTACCTATTTATTATTCACTTTTCCCTTTCCTTCCTCATTCTTATCCTGATCCTCACTCCCACCTCAGTCTCTCACCTCAATCCCTCTCAATTCCTTTCACCCCCC